>VZRX01009992.1:0-18295 GCA_013398075.1 Notiomystis cincta
CCTTGCCCAGCTGGCTGGAAGCCTCCAGCGGGCAGTGGGCAGGCTGAGCCCTGCCACTAAGAGAGACTGAGGAGGAGGAGAGGCCATGCGCTGACATGGACCGTGAGCATCCCCAGAAGGAAGATGTGACAGTGAGAGAGGTGTACCAACAGCAAGTTCTGACAGTCCAAGAAACTTCCCAGCAGGAAGCCAGATTGTACCAATGCCATGTACATGTGACAGTTCATGAAGTTTCCCACTACAGAGATGAGACACAGCAAGAGGTCTACGAAAGGGAAGAAACCGTCAGGGTCCAGGAGCTGTACCAGTGGGAAGAAGACAATGACACGTACCAAGACATGCAGGAATGGGAAGAACATGTGACAACTCAAGAGGTATCCCAGTGGGATGAAGATGTGAGACGGCAACGGGAGTCAGAATGGGAAGAATACGAGAGATCCCATGAGCTGTCCCTAGAGAGAGATATAAGTGTCCCAGAGGATTCCCAATGGGATGATATCGCAGATCTGGCTGAGAGGGAAAGCGAGAGCTACCAAGACCTCTCAGAGTTGGAAGAAGATGTGCACTCCCACATGTCTCTATGGGACGATATCCTAGAGCTGTCCCAGAAGGAAGGTGAGAGGTACCGGGAACTCTCACTGTGGGAGGAAGATGTGTGCTCCCATATCTCCAAATGGGAAGAGACCAGAGAAGCAGAATTGCCCCAAGTGAAGCACAGCAGCAACGAAGAGCTGTCGCAAGGACCAGAGAATGAAGCCCAAGAGTTGCCCAAATGGGCAGATATGACTGACCAAAAACTGTGCCAATGGCAAGAACATGTGAGCAGCCAGGATCTGTCCCAACAGAGAAATGACGTCAGCTCTGAGATCTGGGACAGACCCCTGCACCCAGTGAGTAACAAGGAGCCCCAGACTTGTCCCCCGGTGGGGCTCAGCTCTCCCAGCTCCAAGGGCAAGGAGATGGCAGCAGAGGCAGCCCATGCCCTGCCCAGCACCTCTCCTGCACCACAGAAGCCCATGGATGCTGAGCCAGCAGCTGCTGCTCCATCCGGACTTGATGAGGATGAAGAGCTGCCCAAGCCTCTCAGTCCAGAGGAGGTTAAGGCAGCAGATCCTTCTCCCTTCAGTGAGGAGCTGTCAACACTGGGGACACAGAGCCCACACAGCGTCCCCTTCAACACCCTGACCAGCAGCCAGGCTTCACTATATGAGAACCAGAACATCACTGAGGAGTTCCTGATCCAGAGAGTGAAGGAGTTCCACGAACTGAGCCAGAAGCTGGAGGAAGAGGATGCTGTCCAACAACAGATGGCTGTAGAAGAAACACAGCCCAGCCCTCCCAGCCTTGTGGGTGGAGAAGTGGCAGCAGAGGCAGCCTGTGCCCTGCCCCGTGCCTCTCCTGCCCCAGACAGTGCCATGGAGGCCGAGCCTGTAGCCACCGCCCCGTCCGGAGATGCTGAAGATGAAGAGCTGCCCAAGCCTCTCA
Organism: Notiomystis cincta; assembly: GCA_013398075.1. Classification (NCBI taxonomy): domain Eukaryota; kingdom Metazoa; phylum Chordata; class Aves; order Passeriformes; family Notiomystidae; genus Notiomystis; species Notiomystis cincta. The sequence continues at coordinate 1,486 of VZRX01009992.1, forward strand.
GTCCAGAGGAGGTAAAGGCAGTATCTCCTTCTCCCTTCAGTGAGGAGCTGTCAACACTGGGGACACAGAGCCCACCCAGTGTCCTCTCTAACATCACGACCAGCAGCCAGTGCTCACTATGTCAAGATGAGGACATCACTGAGGAGTTCCTGATCCAGAGAGTGAAGGAGTTCCACGTACTGAACCAGAAGCTGGAGAAACAATATACCCTCCAAAAACAGATGGCTGTAGAAGAAACACAGCCCAGCCCTCCCAGCCTTGTGGGTGGAGAAGTGGCAGCAGAGGCAGCCTGTGCCCTGCTCAGAGCCTCTTCTGCCCCAGGGAGTCACATGAACCAGAGCACCGCCACAGAGATCCTGAGCCAGGTGCTGCTGGAGATCCAGGCACTGAGGCGGCATCTGAAAGAAGTGCAGACTGAACAGCAATGGTTGGCTGTAGAAGTAGAATCTGTAGACACAGCCAAAAGTGAAGAGAGCCCCGTGCCTGCCCTACACAGCACCCCCAGCCCCTCACCCACCCAGCTGGGAGCCCAGGCCCCCANCAGTTCCTGATCCAGGGAGTGATGGAGCTCCACGAACTGAGGCAGAAGCTGGAGAAACAGTATGCCCTCCAAAAACAGATGGCTGTAGAAGAAACACAGCCCAGTCCTCCCAGCCCTATGGGTGGAGAAGTGGCAGCAGAGGCAGCCTGTGCCCTGCCCAGTGCCTCTCCTGCCCCAGACAGTGCCATGGAGGCCGAGCCTGGAGCCACCGCCCCGTCCGGAGATGCTGAAGATGAAGAGCTGCCCAAGCCTCTCAGTCCAGAGGAGGTAAAGGCAGTATCTCCTNAATGTACGTATCTCCCTCTCCCTTCGGTCAGCAGCTCTCAACACTGGGGACACAGAGCCCACCCAGTGTCCTCTCTAACATCACGACCAGCAGCCAGTGCTCACTATGTCAAGATGAGGACATCACTGAGAAGTTCCTGATCCAGGGATTGATGGAGTTAGATGAAGTGAGGCAGAAGCTGGAAGAGTGCGGCCTCCAACAACAGATGGCTGTAGAAGGAACACAGCTCGGCTCTCCCGGCCCTGTGCGCGTGGAGGTGGCAGCAGAGGCAGCCTGTGCCCTGCTCAGAGCCTCTTCTGCCCCAGGGAGTCACATGAACCAGAGCACCGCCACAGAGATCCTGAGCCAGGTGCTGCTGGAGATCCAGGCACTGAGGCGGCATCTGAAAGAAGTGCAGACTGAACAGCAATGGTTGGCTGTAGAAGTAGAATCTGTAGACACAGCCAAAAGTGAAGAGAGCCCCGTGCCTGCCCTACACAGCACCCCCAGCCCCTCACCCACCCAGCTGGGAGCCCAGGCCCCCAGTGAGCAGCAGGAGGAGGCAACAGTGGGGTCAGTGCAGGCAGCAGGGAAGAGGAAAGAGGACTCCAGTGAGGAAATGAAATCATGGCAAATCTTGGATGAACTGGAGCCTTTCCTGTTGAAAGACCCAGAGCTGTCCCAGGGGTCAGTCTCAGGACAGACAGTGAGCATTTCTTCAGGAGAGGGGATCCTAGTGTTCGCCCCTTGTGAGGCTTCAGTTGAGTGCCAGGCACAGGAGCTGTGCAGCCAAGGGCCGGTGCCTGCCCCACAAAGCCCCCCCACCCCCTCTGCTGCCCAGGTGGGAGCCCAGGCCCCCTGTGAGCAGCAGCAGGAGGAGGCAGCGGCACTCTGGGTGCAAGAGAGTGAGGAGGAGACCTTGGCTGCGGAGGACAAAGAGTGGGAAGACAGAGGTGGTGAGACAGAGCTTTCCCAGTGGGAAAATAAGGAAGAGGCAGAGGTGTCCCATGGAGAAACGAACAACTCCCAAGTGTCCCAGTGGGAAGAGTGCCCTGAGCAGGAAGTTTCTGACTGGGAAGAATATTTGGAACAGGAACCGTCCCAGAGAGAAACCAACAGCTCCCAAGACGTCTCAGATTGGGAAGAATACATTGAGCAAGGGCTGTCCCATGGAGAAATGAACAACTTCCAAGTGTCCCAGTGGGAAGAGTGCCCTGAGCAGGAGCAGTTGCAGGAGGTTTCTGACTGGGAAGAATACTTTGAGCAAGAACTGTCCCAGGGAGAAAACAACAGCTCCCAAGATCTCTCAAACTGGGAAGAATACATTGAGCAAGGGCTGTCCCAAGTAGATGTCAACAGCTGTAGAGAACTTTCTGACTGGGAAGAACACTTTAGCCAACACATTTCCCAAGGGGAAGTCTACGTTGACCGAGGCATGCTGAGAGGGAGTGGCAGCAGACCCTCTGTACACTCCCGTTGGGAAGATGATAGCTACAAGGAGCTCGTGCAGGAGAACTGGAAAGACAAGACTGACCATGGCATCTGGACCAAGCCCTTGCACTCAGACGATGATGACTGGGATGAGGTGAGCATCCTGGAGCTGCCCCCAGAAGACAAGGACCGAAAACTGCGAGTTTTTGCAGAAGACGGGCTCCCAGTGCCTTTCCCCCGCGAGGCCTGGGTTGAGCCGTGCAGCCCAGAGCCGCTCTGGCCCTCATTTGCCTCCCTGGAAGGCCAAGCCCCCCTGGCTTCTTGTGCTCTGGAAGAGCCAGTGCAGGAGGCATGGACAGAGACCCCGGTGTACAGCCTGCACAACTTCCCCAGCCCCTCGCCCCCGCCTGCCCAGCCGGCTGCCCCCGGGAAACATCGCTCCCACTTTAGGAGGGCGCTGCAGGTGCTGCGGGGGATGTTCCAGTTTCCCCGCGCGGCGGCACAGCTGGAGGAATAAAACAGACAAGGAAGAAAATGAAAAAGATGAAGAAAACAAAGATGAAGACAACTGTCTCAGTTTTGAGAGAAATTTAAGAGAGGACACTCTGCAATTAAGACAAAGACGAAAAAGATGAAGACAATGACAATGAAGCTGATGAAAAAGACGAAGATGAAGACTAAGGAAACAGAGAAGACAAAGAAGAATAATTTAAAAATACATAGAAGAAGAATAGTAATGAGAATTAGAAATACATTGAAGAAGAAGAGTAACCGGAATAAGAATTTAGAAACACGTAGAAGCACAGAAGAACCGTTAGAATAGCAAAGAAGAAGAAGAGTTAGAACAAGGAGAATGATTTAAGAATACAAAAATGAAAATAAAATTTAATGAATAAGTAAAATTAGCAAATAATTTATTTTTATTACATAGTGTATATTTATATTACAGTCTATGATATTAAAAAATGAATATACAATATGCTATATACAAGGGGCTTTCTCCGGGATTAAGTTTTCCTTCTTCTGGGGTAACTTTCACAGAATCCCAGAATCCCTGAGGCTGGAAAAGCCCTCTCAGATCATTGAGTCCAAGCTGTGCCCGATGCCCACCTTGTCATCCTGCCCAGAGCACTGAGTGCCACATCCAGGCCATCCTTGGACACCTCCAGGGTTGGGAACTCCAAACCTCCCTGGGCAGCCCCTTCCAGTGCTTAACCACCCTGAAGAAATTCCTGCTGATATCCAACCTGACCTTCCCCTAGCACATGTTGAGGCTGTGTCCTCTCATCCTGTCTCTTGCTGCCAAGGAAAACAAGCCAATCCCCTCCTGTCAAGGAGTTTCAGAGAGCAGTGAGGTCTCCTCTGGACCATTCCTGTTTATTAACTCCCTTCTCTCCCTTTTTATTGAGCACAATCAACTTCCTCGCTGAGTGAGGATCCCTGTGGGGCAGCAGCTCCAATTTTTGAGCAGTTATTCCAATGTCCCATTGGTAAGAAATCACACTTACAAAACTGGGGAATCTTTGCTGCTCTCACCACCTTCTCAAAGAGTAGCTTTTTCTGTGGATTTGCAGATGACCCCAGATCTAAAATCCCATTGTTCTCAGCAGCACTCTTGGAGCAGTCAGGTGCTGTCAAGGAAGGGGATCACTGGATTTGCTTGTAGCAAAATGTGTTTTCTGGATTAACACAGCGATGGCATGAAACAGTTGAACTTCATGCTTGTACTACCCACATTAACACCATCATTTATTTGTCTGTTTCTACTGATATTTCTTATCAAACAGACTCTTGGGATTCTGTCCAGAGGACCAGAGACGTTTCTCCTCAGCTAAACCAAGCCACCATCATCGACCTGCACCCGTCCTCCACCTACAACATCCGCATGTACGCCAAGAACCGCATCGGCAAGAGCGAGGCCAGCAACGAGCTCACCATCACCACTGATGAAGCAGGTATGCCCTGGCTTTGCAGCCCCGGAATTCTCTGGGAATTATCTCCCTTTGATGTCAGGAATTGTTGCATGAAACACTGCTTATATAGCTGCAGCTGCATCGAAAGGAGTGTCGAGTTATTCCCATAGAACACTGTGACTTTTGCAACTTCATTGTGCAGGGCTGTAATTAAAGCTGTTCAGTGGCATCTAGTGGCCAAAGAAGACATTGTGCTCCAAATTTCAGCTTGTGGTGCTGGGAATAACACACCTGTATCTACACTGAGGCAACTCAATCAGCAACATCCTATTTTTAGTGGTGGTGCCTCCCCTGTGGGTATTGTGGCTTTCCTTACATGCTCAGATACTGATATAGGTAATTAATTTAAGTTATTCCCATTTGACAGTGTTGATCTACATGAATCAACTCTTCATTTGAATGAAGTGGATGAAGTGATTCCCTCACTCAACCCACTCACCATTTATTTTTCTGTTTAAGTCTCTTGGCTGACACTTGTTAATGTCATCCCTCTGATCTTTCTTGTATTGTATTACAGAATCACAGAATCATTTAAGTTGGAAAAGACCTCCAAGATCATCGAGTCTGACCTTTATTTTTACTTTTAACCTTTTATTCTCCTCCATCAGCACCAGGAGGGCTATGTGGGCATTTTCCCTTTGGTGGCTGGAGCCACTCTCGTGTACATGGAATTTCTGCCTTCCTTTACCTTATGCTAAGTCAGCTTCCTTCTTTGAGGGTTTAGAGAGGACAACCTGGTGACAGTGTCCTGGCAGTGAAAATTCCCTTTCTCTTTCAGGATTCATGTTGTTTTGAACACCCAGAGACTGATTTTCATTTCAGCTCCTATGAACACAGTGTGTGATTCCCACTTAATTTCTCTGGGAATTTCCTACGATGAAAACACAGCCCTTGTCAGGAGAACATGGTTTTGATTCTGAGAAACTTTCTGAGTAGGGGCAGGACATAAGGGCTGAACAGAATAAGCTGGAGACAGCATAAATTGCACTTCTTTTATCATTCTAGCAGAAGGAAAGTGTGCAGTGAACAGATTAACAGTTTGTTTGAGAAATCCTTATTTTTTTGATCGTAAATTTTCTCTTCCTTTGTGCAAAGAAAATGTGAAACCACTAGAGAAAACAGACTATCCATTCTTTCAGCCAGAGTCATCTATAACCCCAAAATGCCCATCCTTCCTTGTGCAAAATACAGGGGTGGGTCTTGCATCAGCTCTCTCCTGCTTCCTTATTCACCCATGCTTGGAATGGTTTTTTACTTGCCAAGTTTTTCCTGACTGGTAATTAAGTTGTCAGGATCAGCAGCTGCCCTTGGAATAGAAAAACAGCTTCCCCTTGAGCAGGGTGGAACCTTAACATCACATTTTATTCAGTTCTTTGTAACCAGGTTTCAGAATAAATGATCCTTTTGTCGCTGTCTTTTGAGGAGCTGTTTTTTGGGAGAAAAAGACCAGCAGTGTGGAACTGTATTCAAAAGTCACTGATCCACCTAGGGAAGGATTGGGAGAGAGGAGCTCAGGCTTAGGCAGAGTTTGTGATGTTTTTCTCCTGGGTTTTTATTTCAAGGGATGCACAAAGTGTAGGAACATCATTTTTTTGATCACTGTTTACTTCTGTTCTTTGCTTTTATGCCAGGCAGTGGAGAACAGCATGGGTGCAGGGGATGAGAAAGCAGGTAATGAGCAGGGAGCAAAATAAAGGTCCAAGAAATACAAGATAAAAACCAAGCAACTCCAGCCATGCTGTTGGGAAGGGGGTGCAGATTCTGTATCACATACTGAAAAGAATTATTTCTATTGAAAAGAAACCTGTAAAAGGTCTCTGTGGCAAAAGGATAGGTAAGGATGGAATGATTTCGAAGCTTGCAGACCACAGTTTTCTTTCCATACAGCCCCAATTAACTCATTGGGAAATGATGCCAGTGTTGGAAAACAGATGCCAGTGCACACTTGCACTCATGCCTGTCAGGAAAAAAGAAGCATTATGGCCATTGCCTAACACTGAAATCAATAGAGGAAACAGAGATATCTGGGTTTTCTTTATGTCTTTGCCACAAACTCTGTATGACATTAAGTATGTAAAACAAATGACTTCTTATTTAGCATTTCACCATGGTGTGCTGGGAGCACTTCACTATTCAGGTCTGTGAGAAAAGTTTGGGGTCTTTCGAGGAAAAGTCAGGATTTTTAGGGGCACATTTTAAACCTCATTTTTAGGATCAAATGCTTTGCTCAAATACCACTACATTATAATGCATCCTGGAGAAGTGGCATTCATTTTTGTCAACAGGGGGACAGAATCAAGGTCAGGCTTCAAAAAAGTCATAGAGATCTCATTTTTGCCAGTAGACTTTTTCCTCTTCTCCTTCCTTTGTATTAATGCAAGAAGAATGGAAATAAAGTTCTTTCAAGCTTTGGAAATTTCCCATATGAAAGACAGTCAGGAATGGCAGAGAATAGGACATATTTAATAACTTAAACATATTATAGGCTGTATTCTGTGTCTCTGCTTTCATCACTTAAAGCAAAATGTTCTGGTTCCTTTCACCACAGCTGTCATTTATTGCTGCTCCACCTCTATCAGCCCCATCTCACCCTTTTTATTGCTTTCCTTCCTTTGTCATGCTATTAAACTTAATTTAATACCTTTTACTGAGGCCATATTCTGCATCAAGGGAACCCTCTGCAGCAGCTCGAGGTGGCTCCATCCCTCTCCTCAGATCTTTCCTGTACTGTGATTTACCTCACTGAGCAAGCAATTTACTTCACATCTCTCTGTTCAATCCCAGCTGATCCTGATCTGCTTTGTAGCTGCCCAGCTGACGAGGAGGTTCCTTCTTTTTTCATTCATCTTTAAAGCCTCCTGCACACCTTTGGCACTGTGTTGATGGTCCATGAAACTTTTCCTGGCTCAGGCAGAAGCTAAAACAAGATTTTCCCATCTACCAGTTATCTTTTGTCTCATTTCTAGGCTGGAATACTTACCCTGGAGAGCAGGAGAGGGTAAAAATCCTGCATTTTGTATGTAGAATATCTGATGTTGGACTGAACATGCTCAGTTTCCAGTGAATAAAGGGGACCCCACTGAAAAGTTTGCAGCAGGATGAAGACTGGATCAGGAGCTTCTGGCTCACCTGCTTTAAATGGGTTCTGCTGCCTTTCTGTCTGGATTAGGAGCTTCTGGCTCACCTGCTTTAAATGGGTTCTGCTACTTTTCTATCACCCACAGGGTTGTGACTGCTGAGAATTTGTCTTGCCTATCTCTGGATATGCAGAAACAACACTGGGGGAGAGTATCTCTAGCCAAGAAAATCACTATTATTCTTTCTATTCCATTTGTTTTATTTACCAGCTTGGTATGTTTTGGCACATTTTGTATTTTGTTGTTGGCCAGAGATGACACCTGAATGCAGAAGATTCCTGGCCCTGCTTTTGTGTGATGAAGTTTTCCATGTGACACTGACTCCAGCCTCAGTGACACTGGGGTGTAAAAGGTGGTGACATTTTATGTGAAGTGCTGAATTCCTTGGGCTGTGAGGGCCACTTTGATGCATTTCCCTTCTCTTTCCAGCCCCTGATGGTCCACCTCAGGATGTGCAGCTTGAGCCTATATCTTCACAGAGCATCAGAGTCACTTGGAAGGTAAATACTCACACATCCACAGACCAGATAGGTTCTGTCAGTGTTTGGGTGCATTTGGGGGATTGTTTTATTTAGGAGACACATTGCAGATGCCCTTGCCAACAAATCTTAAGGTATTTACCACTGAGGGGAGCATCATGCAAAGAAAACCTTCCAATGGAGAGTAAAAATAGCAGCTGCTTGCAATTCCTTCTTTTTTCTGATTTCAGAGATAAAGTCACATGTTTAGAAAATGAACACTCACAAAATTTCACTGTGGTTCTGGGCAAGATTTCCCCAAACCATTGGAACCAATGGGACCTTTTTCCCATTGGGATAGACTTTGGGACTGATTTTTTGCTGCACAGAGAGAGCAGTATGAGTGTCTCAATATAGTCCAGGAGAACTGATGAAGAGCAATTAATATAAAATATCATCAACTGGTATTATTTAAAAATCTGGCATGTCACATGACTCAATTGTTCTAGGTTTTTCCAAGTATTTTGATGATGACAGAATGTTTTAAATGCTTTGGTATGATAGCAGAGGTACATAAACTATGTTTTAAATGGTTTTGTGATATGTACTGCTTATATATTGTATTGATAATTCTATACATTTCCAGTTCTGAAATATATAATATTAAGGGCTGGAGTGGTATGGAGGAATAATAATAATGATTAATTTCTATATTGATGTTAATTACTCCTGAAAATGTGGATGATGTGGCTTTTCTCCTATTATATGGATCATTCAGAAAGTCAGGAGCAGTGAGGTTCTGCTTATTAACCAAATAACTATGGGTGGTTGGTTATTTTTTGCATAATACTGAATATATTGTAGTTTTAAGCCAGTTCCTTAACAGGCAGGTTCAGAAACTCTTCTGCACAGGTCACAAAAAATGCAATGCTGATTTTTAGATCTTGTCCACATCCTAAATTTATATCAGTGTTGGTTTTCAACAAATGGTTTCCAAAACCAAAAGGTGTGTGGTTACAGATTTACCTGGAGTGAAACACAGCAATATACTTAGAAAATATATGGATTTAAATCCAACACCCAATGAGTTGAGCAAAGGAGTAGTTTTTGAAGCCATGCAAAGGGTTTACAGTGATTTTCAACAACTGAAATAAATGTTTAATAATTTTTTTTCTGTTTTTAACCACCTAAGAACTGTGACTATCTGATCAAGTCAACTATAACCTTCAAGCTTCTACACCTCAACTTCCTTTTATGGATTTATGAGTAGACAGATTGAAAGGCTTTGCTTGCCTTTTTAGGAATTTCCCTTTGGGGGATATTTTTAAAAGCAGCAAGAGAAGATAAGGCACCACTGCTGGAATTTATAGCTGCTGTGATTCTGCAGGTTTGCCATTAAATTTTAGAGATGCAGATGTGAGCAGGCAGCTACAGGACAAACAGAATTCCCACATCTACATTTCAAGAACACTGCCTAAAATACAGTTCAATTTGTACTTCAAGGGCACTTCAAGGAGAACTGAGCATGTCCTGGTCTCTGGGTGCTGTCTGATATTGAAGGATATCAAATGAGGTGCTGGGGTTGTGTTCTCAAAATCGTGTTTGGAATTTGATTTGTGAATTCTTCTCAAGCAAAGTTCACTATCTAATCCAACAAGAAATGAGTTATATATTGAATATGTACTTCATTAGCCTGGTCTCATGAGTTGAAGGGAGAGATGGATTTTCACATTTGGAATGAGCTTAAGGTGAAGTTGGTGGGCAGGGTTAGAGCTTGTGTAGTCCTGCTTTTACTGGAACAGTTATTTCCTGAATGAAAATTTGTAAGCTCATTAAAACATCTTCTCTTCCCTATTAAGAAGTCCCAAACCAGGGGTGAGCAACTTACTTCTCTTGATTAATTGCAGTTTTCTCCAGGTCAGAGCAGTTTTGGTTCATGACTCAAAAAGGTATTTTAAGATGGTCCCACAGATATAATCCAATTTGGTTCCCTGCTGATTCCTGACTTTTGGGTAGGTCCCCATGATGCTGTGCAGAAGGCAATCATTGAATGTGCAATACAAGGTAATTAAGAATAAAGAAATACCCCATGAGATCAATCCTATGTTTTCATGGAAGCCAAAAACCAAGAAAAGAACCTGACCTTGGTAATTTTTATTTTGGAGGCATGTGGAGCTTTAGCCATGAAAGACATTGCACAAAAGGGATTGTGGTGAAAACCATGGTTATATTTAAAGCTGGCAAACTTTATTAAAATACAGTGTCAATAACAGCAAAAGGAGCAGGGAATAACACATCGATTATCTTTCATCTTGTATTAAATCCCATTTCTGCAGCTTGCTTTGGCTGTAAATCTTCATTTAAAGTTTTGTCTTAGCCCACTCTTAGAAAATCCCAGTTAAGCAAAGTTGTATTGGTCTGTGATTTATTTAATCTAACATCTGTGTGTCCACATAGGACACTGGGTTTCAGACTGAGCTGTTAAATAAAACTCACCTCTTTTTGGTAGTTTAAACTGGTGCAGAGATAATGGGAATTAAACAGGAATTCTTATTTAGAAAAGAGCATTAATATTTTCTTTTTTTTTCATGTAGTACTTTACATTAGGGAAATGAATCCATTAAATTTGGACATGGGAAATATTGCTTTTCCTCTATATTGCTATTTACACTTGCACAAAACTATAAAGTGTCATACTTTATAAGAGTCATTGATGCCTTGTTTTACAAAATACTGAATTTTGTGAGAAAAGCACTAAGGTCATGGACTGAAATGTACTTTTTCATAATGTTCTGTAGCTGCAGACAAGGTTTGCAATATTTAATATTTTTCCCCAAGAAGACTAAGTTGTTTAACTCAATTTTCTACCAAAAATGTGTCCATACACCAGAAGGAATATTATAAAATCAATTATGTGTGCTCAAAATGAGCTATTCAGGTCATAGTAACAAGGATTATTGGAATTTTTGTGAAGCAGAACATTCCAGTGTTTTGTCCTGAAGAGACTTGGAGTTTGTTTTATATTGTATAATGTTTCAAAGTGAAAAAAAGTAAAATGTTAGTACTTTATTTAAAGAAAAAAAATCCCTTGACTTAAAAAAAATTGTGGAGAAGTTCATGAAAATTGCAAAGTTTGTCATTTTATTGCAATTCAAAGTGAGAAAGTTTAATTTCCAAATTTCCAGTGAAGAGATTGTTGTGGCTGCCTTGTTCAAACTGTTGGTCTGGAAGTCAAGTTGTTAATTAAGATGAGCAGAGGGCTGGAGCAGCTCTGCTGGGAGGAAAGGNTATCTGAACTCAAATTGCAATAACAACAACAATCTGACCTTAGTTTCCACCCCACAGCCCTGCTTAAAAATATCTGTTTCTGCAAACATTCAAAGATCACAAAGCCATGGAATTGTCCAGAATAAACAATACACTTTAAAAGGACTGTGATAAAAAAACACCCTGGATGCTTCTAAAGGAGTTGGGGGGAGTTTTGACCAAAAAGAATACAGAAATATTCAAACAGGAAACAATTATCTCCTAGATTCCTAAAACACATTCCTTACTCCTGCAGTGTGACTTACAAGGATCTCAAGAACCGAATCTGCTAATTCAGTCAGCTACGTCTGAGCAAAGTAATACAATGGCAATTGAAATTATATCCTCACTTCCAGTTCTGTGTCTGTTTCTCAAGGCAGGATGGAGGAAAAAAATATCTGAAGAAGTAATTCAGTTGATCAATCAGATCCATACAGTGACACATTTTAAATTGGAGAAGTTTCTGGCTTTTGTAGAGCAATGGTTTGATGATATGAAATGTTGAAAGGAAAATCTCACCTTGGTTTTATTATCTCCAGTGAGACTTTTGGCCAGTGGCCTATAAACTCCCCCAAACAGGCAGGTCCTGTGGCAGAAATCAGTGTTTTTCTTGAGAATCTGTTCCTCAGGAGATTTAATGGGATATGGAAACAACAGAAGTTGGTGCCTCTGCCAGTAAAACCCTTTGGTGATAAACTGCCTCACAAAGGCCTTGTTTATGGGACAGTGGGATGGATGAGCTCCTGGGCATCTGTTGGGAGTTTGAAAGAGGTTTGGAGGATTGGAAAGAGATTTTTACTCCTGGATTACAAACTGTGCCTCAAAATGCTTATACTAATTATCCCTCATATAGAGAGAAAATCAGGCAGGAACATTATCATATATTGAAATTAGTCCAATATTATTTAGATAGAATTTTAATAAGTATTGCTGTCAATAACAGGCTTTTTCCCTGAGCTGAGTGTCCCTACTTTGCACTCAATCCCATTTTATTCTGCAGAGCACACAAATGATTTCCACCAGTCAGGACCAGGGAATCTTGCACTGTGTCTGAGAAATGTGACACATAATTATGGCCAACCATTTTGTGCTGTCCATATCCCTGAATGCCAGATATATTGCAGCTATTCAGTATGCAAATCCCTGCTTTCCAAATCATTGTTGCCTTCAGCACTCATTATCTAATCATCTTTCTACACTACACACTGAATGAACAGAAGCATATTTCAAAGCACAGCATAAAATTCTCCTAATGCATGGGACTGAATAAACTCCTTTGAGTGCCTTGCACAGATCAATAAATGTTCAGTGAATGGTGGGGGCTCCTGGCAAACAGACAATTAGTAGTGAATGATGGCCTGGAATGCAAATATGCCCTTATCAACTCAGCTTGGACTGATTCACCTGGTAAGAGAACAAAACATCATAAATTCAAACTCAAGAGTGTCTCCTGATGGGATTTTTCTGTGCATGAAGCATTTAAAGGTCTTCTGGCACAGGAATGCACAGATTTGAAGAAAACACACCTGAAATTTGTATTATTGGAAAAAGTTGCTGTTTCATGTGCAGGGAGTATTTTTGAATTGTTGCCTAGAAATAATTCCGCGTTCAGTAGGGAAAAAAAGAAAAAAAAAGGTTAAACTTGTGAATTTTTCAAAAATTTTAGGGGGAACAACGTGACTTTGGATGTGTGCAGTTAATGTGTAACTTCCCATTTCCTGTTTAGGCTCCAAAGAAGCATTTGCAGAATGGAATTATCCGTGGGTACCAGATCGGTTATCGCGAGTACAGCGCGGGGGGAAACTTCCAGTTCAACATCATCAGCATCGACACCACCGGGGACAGCGAAGTTTATACCCTGAACAACCTGAAAAAATTCACCCAGTATGGCATGGTGGTGCAGGCCTGTAACCGGGCTGGGATCGGGCCTTCTTCTCAGGAAATCATCACCACGACTCTTGAGGATGGTGGGTCCTTGGCAAACAACTCCCATGGGACATTATGTTATTTTATGTCTTTTTATCTTGTTGCATTTCTTGTGTGGTTGGTGATGGTTAAAGTAGGGATGATACAAGAGCAGTCTTTAGATAGAAAGGTGTAAGAGAAGAGCCTGCCCAAGGAGCTGGTCTGATTTTCATTGCAAGATTTGATTTATTTTACCAGGTAAATAAAAATAACCGTACAGATGTGATATATCCTGCTCTGAAGGATGTTGGCTGAGACCAAAATTTACATTAAGAAGCCAAGTTCTCTGCCCTTCACATATTTGCAAATGTTGTGATCTCATCATTGCTCCAGAGTGATCTCATCATAATTCTGAGAAGTGAAACAGAAAGGTGAAGCAATGCTGTTGATTTTCTTGGCTTTTTTTTGTTTTCAAACAAATCTGCTGTGTAACCAATGCTCTTGCACTTCTCAGTCTTAAAAGAGATGTGTGTTTTTTCAAGGATATCCAGAGCAATGACAGAAAATCATTGCTATTTCAGGCAAAATTCACCCTGTCTAAGCCAAGGAACAATATAGATTTTTTTTTTCAAACTGCATAAAAAGTACTTCTCAAACAATGAGAGGGAGTCCTCTAGTGGAAAAAGAGAATGATCTCATACATTAAAAAAAAAGTTCAGTATTTTAGAGGAGTATAACAGCAAATAATAATCCCAAAGGCAGTGCAAGTCAGATTTTCAGCTACTGTAACTGTGTATATAAATCAACATCAGTGTCCTGAAAGCAGTGCCACCTTGGAATGTGATTTTTTACATGGAGAAAATGGAATGTCAGACATCTAAAATCCTCAAGAGCCACAGATTTTGAGGCAAGCTCTTCATGAAAGACTGATTGCTTTTATTTACTCTAAATGTTTCCAGGCCTAGCTCTCTGCAAGACCTCACAAGGCACTATGCTCACACATGCATATCTTTTATATTATAATAAATCAGATTTTTTTTCTTTCAGAATCCAGCATGCTGACTTTTCCTGGATTTTTTTTTTGTTGTTTGTCACTCAGTTTTGGGTTCCTCTTACAGATGCCACGAGCTTTAAAGGCAATGCCAATTATTAATCCTGCTGAATTGCTTTTACACTAAATGGCCAACAGAAAATGCCTTAGATTTGTTTGACTTTTTGCAGTTTTTCTGAATGTCTGTGAAAATATTTTATGACAATTTTTTCCTGTGTTTTTTAAAGAAGTGCCCACTTTCTTTCTCCCTCCATCAAATTTAAAAGGACATTAGAATTTTCCACAAAGATACAAATTTGGCTGCAAACTTTACAAAATATATTTAAATTGCTTACAGAATTTCCTGCACATTTCAATGCCAGGACAAGTTTATCTTTCAAAAGAAGCAACAAAAAGCCTATTAAAAGACAAGTCAGCAAGTAGGGAAACAGTACATCAAAAGTGATTCCAGGGAAACAGCTGCACTTGCAGAAACATCTGGATTGTAGCAAGAATAAAGGTTTTGCATTGTTAAAATGTGTAATGGTAATTAAATATTGTGTGGTGGGATAGAGATGAAAACAAAGAGTACCTAAAAGATGAATATTGAGTTGTTTTCATTGTGTTAAAATGGTGAATATTTTATTCCAGTGCCCAGTTGCCCTCCAGGGAATGTGCAAGCCACGGCCACATCACCAGAAACCATCTCCATTTCCTGGTCAACGCTGGCAAAGGAAACCCTGAATGGGATCCTGCAGGGATTCAGGGTTATCTACTGGGCCAACCTCTTGGATGGAGGTGAGACACCAATCTATTACCAAATAAAAAGCTGTATGTGGCCTTTAGATCATTTTCACTCTTGTGAAGGCATTTTACTCACTTTTCTCTTTGGTTTAGAGAAAACTTTGTCTACCTGTGAGGAAACAATTTTTCCTAGAGCCTTAACAGAGCAGCCTGGAGGAACCTCAGGGAAGGCTCCCACCATGGGTTTGCAACACTCCTCAGGCTTCCTGTGGTACCTACCACGACCTGAGCAAATTTCACCTCAGTCCAGAATATGTTTTTTTTTTAAAGAATGGAAACATGGATCTAGAACAAACCAACCCAAACCTGTTTTTCACTATAATTGGGTTGGTTATCTCTTGTACTCAGTGCACTTTATTTTTTGATAGGATGCATTTAATCTCCATAGCTGAGGCAAAAGAAGGAGAAGTTTCTGGGAAAAGCTTGTTATTTCCACACCAGTCTCTTCTGTTGTGTTTTGTACTCTTAGCATAATTCCTGGGGAATTCTCCAGAGCAGAGACTGAGGGAAAGGATCAAAGGAGAATTGTGATGCTTTACTAATCTGCAATTTATTGCATGATGATAATTCCATGTAAGGCCCTTTCCTGTAAATTAAACAAATTAGTAGCTTTGAGATGCACATGACTTTAGTCCTACTTGCCCTGTGGATTTTTCACAGCTGTCTCCCTTCTTTTGCTTTCATCCACCAGAACCACAGTTCACTCTAACCTGCAATTGAGCAAATCCTGGCCTCTGTTAGTGTGGAAAGGGGAATTCAGAGTGGAAATGTAACCCAGAGGCCCATTGTCCCTGCTGGTAATGGTAGACTCAAAAGTATTTAGAAACCAACCACCAATTCCTTTAAAAATAAAAAATAAAAATGTACCAGAACCATACAGAAAAATGTAGACATATAGGGCATAAAATTAAATGTTTACAGTGATGCCTGTAGTTTTGGATCAGATCCTGTGTGGATATTACCACATCTAAGCTCCTATGTGATGTCCCACAACATGATGGAAAAAGATGATGTTCATGCCATGCTTAAAACTGGATTTTCTTCATTATTCAGCTTTATTTGCTGCCCTAAATATGTTTAAAGCTTTTTTGCCATATGGGTTGTACTTCTTAGCTTCCTAAAAAAAAAAAAAAAAAAGATTCATATGAAGTGCATCATCTTTCTGCAAGTAAATCTGATTTTACTCTGTTTAAATCTATTGTTAGCCAGTGTTGCTGCCATCAAGCGCTTTGCAGCAGTACTTGCTGCATATTTTAAAATAAAGGGGACTTTTTCTTCATTTTCTTTATGAGAAATGGTCTTTCTCATAACCAGAAAATCTTTATGAAGATAACTGATGTTCTCATTTTTTTTCTTTAGGGGACGTTTCACAATAATCTCTTCTTGTTATCTATTCTTTATGAAAAATCTCATTACTTGTAGAATTTCTTCAATTCTCTTCATCATATTTTTTTTTTTTTAAATTGCAATAAGGAAAAGAACAGTTTGAAAATGAAAAGTGGAACTGCTTCAAGTTGTAAGAAGTCAGGACATAAATGAATTCATGTTAATTCATTATAATTCATTGCTCTGGAATAAGGAGCAATACTTGTCTGGTACACCCAAGATTTCCACAGCAGGTATCAACACCTGGGAGGAGAGTGAACTTGGCAATAACTCCATTTCATTTTTATTTTATAGAGCTGGGAGAGATCAAGAATGTCACTACTACCCAGCCATCTCTGGAGCTGGATGGCCTGGAAAAATACACCAATTACAGCATCCAGGTGTTGGCTTTTACCCGAGCTGGGGATGGAGTGAGGAGCGAGCAGATTTTCACCCGAACTAAAGAGGATGGTAAGGAGGGAAAGCATCTTCCAGTCTTCCATTCCCACTTCCAGGAAGTGTTCATTTGTCTCAGGCAAATATTGGACACAGACATTCAGTGATTAAAAACTCAGCCCTGGGCCCAGCACAGGGA
>VZRX01009994.1:0-86102 GCA_013398075.1 Notiomystis cincta
AAGATCTTTAATTGAGTATTTTAAAAAATAGATAAAAACATATAAAAAGACTGTGGACAATGTCTAGTCCACTTGCAGCAGTCAATCCCAAAAGATATCACTAAGACCAAAATTCAGACTTTAAGAAAAGATTAAAAATTGAAGGTTTATATAGTTGGAAATATAAATTTTAAGAGGAGGGTGAGGGTGAGTGTGAGATCAATTTTCAAGGGAATATATAGAAGTTAAATGTTTAATTCTCCCTAAAATCTGAGCTCCAGGTTTATATATATTTTATACAGATAGACATTAAAACTTTGAAAACCCCTAAAAATTGGAAATTAAACACTCTGGAAATTAAATCACATTTTGGCATGGTGTAATATGCATAGATAATCTCCAGTGTAAAGACCACTTCAAGTACGTGTGAAAAAAGAATTAAGCTGAATCAGAGTTACCACCTCTGAAACACCAAGAACACCAAGTAGGTTGAAATTATTTCCATTTTTTTTCTCTTACTTCTTATCATCTCTATGCACAATTGATAATTTGAGATGATCTAGAAGATAACTTAATCTACTCTTACATTTTTATGTAGGATTTACAAAGATTCATAAGAAAAAATTCCTATGAAGAGGCAGAAAAAATGGACCTAAGGTTTTTTGTGAACAGCAAACAGCTAACATTTAAACTTTGAAGTGTAAATATGTACTCATAATTACAGTTTTAATAATTCATTAACATTCAGATCTGAAACATGAAACCCATTGATATATGATAAAAAGAGAGGGCAGGAGGGAGGAGACAGGCTGGAAAGTCTGGGAATTATAGCTGGATGGCTGATTTTTGACTGTGGGGAAGGTGAACACTAATCTGCAGCAAACTTTTGTCTCCTAGGGCACTTAGTTAACAAGTCATTCCAACATCACTTTTGCAGAACAGGTACATTACCTGCTTTGTGGTTTTCTTGCAGTGAAGTTACCATCCGTGACTTGGAATCCAATAGGCTGAAGCTCTTCACCATGACTGACAAATCTAGTATAAAAATAGGAATATTATCCTACTCCCCTTCCCAATTTTATTCTTTCTTTCAAAGAAACAAGTGGCATGATCAGTTTTTAGCTGTTTTCTAAGATTGCAAAAAGAAGGTAAATTCATACTAAAGTTTCTCAACATATGTGTGTTTCTTGGGTCAGTTTATCAGGATTTGTAACCTTCATCTTGTACTTGCAGCTACTGTGAATATACAAAAACCTACCCACTGACCCAGTCAGGTGGCTGGAGTCTAAATGAGGATCATCCATGACATTTTCAAGAGGTCTGAAAAAGAGGTGTTCAGTTCTAGTGACCATAAACTTTAGCTGGAAAATGAACAGATTCAATATCTTACACTGATCTACTAACATCACATTTTCAGTTGCTTCATGGCAGTCAAAAATGTTATGTGTTTTCATGAAAAGCACACTCTCTGTAGGCAAGTCTTTTAGGTCTGCCTTCAGTATAAGAAGCATTTTATTTGCAAATACTCATTTCAATTTGTAAGAGATAATCACATACTCATGACCCTGAAAAAGATAAATAAAAAAGGATGTAAAAGTTGGGGAAGGATCACCTTCAGTTATAGAGACTACCCCTTTGAACAATTTAAAATTAATTGTAAATATGTTTTAAATCATCCTGTCACCCCTCTGGTATTAATACAGGTTTAGCTACTCAGGGTGTCTTTTTTATTAATGCCTTCAAATTTCCCTTTGATTTGAGGAGCAACACAAATATTTCCTCATTATTCACTGTTCTTTCCCTTTCTATGATGCTGGAAAGTTTATTCTTGTCTTAAGTACCTTTGAAGACAGATTCTCTTGAACATCAGAAATTAAGCAGCCTAGAAGAGCAAGCAAGCATTGACAAACAAAGGAAATTTTCCTTTTTATTCCCTATTTGATAAGTGTTTACTGCAACTTCTGTGTGTTTCAGGGTCTTTTGCCCTACCATGTGAACGATATCCTCCCAGTTAGAGACAACATCAGTCCTTTTGGCTCACCACTGCTGTGCTAAATGTGGCCTGGACTATCATTCCAACATGCCTGAGGCATGGAATATCAAGCTTTGAGCGAAGAACACAAGTTTACATCCTTTTACTGCAACAGTTAGAAAATACAGACCTCACTTCCAGTCTTAACTTATAATGGTTAGACTTCAGTCTCCAGAAGTTCCATTTTTTGGTATGTTAGAAACCCATGAATTATTAGACAATTCTTTCTATCACTTTGGCTTTATTTTAGATGAATAGAAAAGGGTTTCTCAACTCTTTCTAGAATTCAAAACTTTCTGTACCTGCTCATGTGCACACCAAAACTGGTGCTATGTTTTCATCACAGATAAAACAGGTCATGACAGAATCACAGATGCCCATAGAAATTAACATTTAGCCTGAAAGATTTTTAAGAAGCATTGAACCAGTGAATGAGGGCCATAATGCCTCAAGCTGTGTTTACCTTGACCGTGAGAAATTGTAAGGTGATCTGGCAAGTTTTATGAAAAATGAATCTGCACACCATTCAAAAAGGAATATAAACCACTATGCATACTTGTAGAATGATAAATCTGGCTTACAGAAATGACCATGAAATTAAAGAGAGGTTTGCAAAGTAAATTCATTCTCTAACTGAAAATGAATGTTTCCAAATACATCTCTGTTATATTTGTGCAGCACTACTCATTACTGCCCAATTTTGATTCATCTTGATGTGATGTTATCCTGTTCAAATCAAATCTCATCTAAGAAGTTTTGCTTTTCTGTTTCCTTGTAAAGAAATTTTTGATTATGTCACATAAACTGCAGAATTTTTTTCTATTTTAAATATTGGAGAATATTTAAAGTCCTAGGTGGACTTGTGTTGTCTTTAGTTTTGTTCCCTTCTACCCTTTAGTCAACAATGCTTCCTTTGGAAAAAGCTTCTCTCCTTTTTTATATGTGTCATTGCAGCAGAATGTGCCATCATAACTAACAGCGTGAGGCTCACTTTTGGGATTTACATCAAAACAAACAGCCTATATCAGGCTCACTTTGGGGATTCATTTCTATTTATCCAAGTATTTGTTATTTTAATATACAATTTAGTATTTTAAGCATCAGTCAGTTTCTTACATATTCATGATAAAACAAAGCTCAAAAATGCTAGCAGCACCAAGAGCAAAATTTCATTTTCCAAGAAGCTGAAAATTTTGGGTTGCAAAATTTTGTGGTGAAGACAGAGTAGGAGGAGAGCTGAGAGAGGTGAGCAAAGTGTGAGGGAAGAGGGGGAGGACATGGGGAAAGCATATGGGAAGGGCTTTTCTCTCTTTTAACATATTTATTTCTTATCTCCTCCTATCACCACAGCTCCTGACAAAGTAAAATCTGCTGTTGTCTCTGCTGGGGGAAAAACAGTGGGCTAGCTAGACGTTCAGTGCCACCTAATAGAGCATTTATCATGTTCTCACTTTTTTCTCACTAGAAATCTAAAAAAAAAGGAAAAAAAAATCTGGTAAACACACTAAAGCAGTGAGAATTGCATACACTTAAACAAACATGTATTATTTAGACAAGTGTCATGCTCAGAGAGCAAACCACAATGAAAAAAGTTACATTATCAATCAAAGCTGATGATTTATTCAAATGCCAGCCTATTGCCACTACCAGATTTTAACCACATGGTCTATGTTCCCATGACTGTCTGTAGTCATCTCCAATCTCCTACACAGGACTACAATGACTGAGAAAACAGTAAAATATGAAGGAAATCAACAGCAAATCCTAAACTGGAATTAGGATAATCCAGGGTATCAGACCCTAAGAGAACATTCTCTAACCAGCAGTTACATAACAGGTAGATTTTCTTTGAACCTTCTCCAGTTTTCATTACTATTCCCATCCAGAGCACGAGAATTGGATAAAGTGTACTGATAGTAGTCATGGCAGCAAAATACACAAATATAAAATTCTTTGCTTTATCTAAACATCCTGATATGCTTTAATCCTCCCAAGTTTTGGAGGAAGGCCTGCGAGTCTCAGTTTAGGGTGCCTGCCTAGAAAACTGCTCACACTCCTGTTTTTACAAACTCCTATTCGGCAACAATAAAATATTTTATTTAGTTATGCCACCTAATAAAGGATCCAGATGGTTTTGTGTCAAGGATATGTCTTTCTTATTACTATTTCACAAACTTCTATATCACTTTCAAACTTCCCCATCTATGATTTGATGTGTCTCTTCCAAACCATGGATATTAAATAGCACACAGGCAATGACCAATTACATTGTGTTCTCTCTAAAAATACAGCAACTCAGCTTGTGGTGTATTTTTCAGAACTATTACCTTGGTCTTTAATGTGTGCTACATCAATTTTGTATTATTTTTCTCTCTAACTTAAAAAGTAGTATTATACTCTACTAGTACTACTGTGAAAATTTTTACTCTTAAAAAGTTTCTCAAAGATCTGTCATTGAGGGGGGATTTTTCGTTCCTTGTATCCATTTTCTATGAAGTAGTTCTATTACATTAGATGCTGTAATTTTCCTTTTTTCTTGGTTTGTTATCCATTTCCTTCCATTTCTAGTCTTAACCAATATACAGTTTAAAAAATATGTGTTTTCAATGTTATTCTTTTAAATAATAAAATGGTCTTAATGTGACTCCCAGAAACCTTTTGCATTTTCCCTTCTTGTACTTTTCTCTGTATTATTTAGATCACAGTTCTTTTCCACAATGAAATGATACTTAAAGTTTTTCCTATACCTTGGACAGCTTCTTTTGACTGATGAATATGCAATCTATAATTTTTAGGAATTCTAGCAATATTTAACTGTTGGAAATATTCTAGTAAACCTCTCAGATTAAAGTCCCCTATGATAACAAAAATATGTCATTTTCTTTTTCTTTTTTTTTTTTCTGAAATAACAAATATGTCCTTAGGGAGCCAGTCATCATCCTTCAGCCTCACACAGAAAGAGACCTTTTGCACAAAACGTCTCCTGATTCTTTTCACCCACTCTCACAGCCCGTCACCACTGATGCCATCATTCTACTTGTATGAATCACACCATCAAGCTTCATTAATGTCAGATTTCTCATCTATGTGCTCATTTCTCAGGCTTTAGATTGCAGCCACCCCAAGAATTCCACCAATGAATTATGGTTCCAGTTCATGTAATCTCTCTGTCAAAATTTTGAGCTAAATCTTTCATCTCTCACTTTTGCATTTTGTTTCAATGTCTCCTATCTCCACAAAGCTCTTCAGTATGAAACCACAGCTGGTAAAACGAAGACCCTGGGCAGTAACTCTGTGCCACCCCTTTTTAATGCAGTTTAAGCAAGGTTTTGCAGTCTTCTCCAGTGATAATGGACTTCTCACTGGGCTTGCCCGATACATTAAGCCCAGACTCCCCTTTCTCTCTGTTGCCCTGAACCCACATGTCATTTCAAGATTGCCAGTTATTTTAAGTTGTGTGTGGTTCCTGTTGGCTTTTTTTTTTTTTTTGCTAGGAAGCCTACACAGTGCAACATTGAAAGTGTAAAAAGCATCAAAAACCGTGCTAATGGGATGAAAGTAGATTCTTAAACCCATATTTTCTTCAGTTCATTTTCTCTGAAAGTACCTTTCCTTGCTTTCATATTTGTTTTGAAGCTTAAAGTTTAACCTTCTCACACCGTGGTCTGTACATTCATTTTCACTGGCCAAATCAGTCTATTTGCAATCTATTTTTACCTTTCTGAATTGATCCAGAAAAAAAGACACTTGCTTAGCAGTTGCTCTCTGTCTTGTGCAGTTTGTGCAATCAGAGTGACAGTTTTCAACCAAAGCAGAAGAGAATTCAATCAGTTATATCATCCTGAGCATAGATATTCATTTGATAAACTATTCACTATGATAGGAAAGGGGACAGTGATCATTTTAATGTACCTTGCCAAGCTGTCTTATGAACTTAATCATAAAGCCTTAAATAATGACACAGTATGTCCTTTTCTTTTATCTATACATTTATATTTGGCACAATTATTATCAATGTACTTCTATAACAATTAAGTCAAATACAAATTTGCCACCCCTATTAACTTTATAACTAGTCATTTTCCATAGGATGAGGATGGAAACTCTGCTGATTGCCTAGTTGCTCAATGCTGAATTCAATCACCTCTTTTAGCTAAGCAAAATTACATGGGATTTGTTCATGCCTCAGGCATGGGGACTACTCCTGATGCAATATCACCATTTAAAATACCAAATGTCTTTAATGATACTATAGCTCTAACACTCTGTCCTCTGTGGCTGCAGGGATACTTGAAAGGGATGACTTGACATTATGACCTATTGGGAAAAGTGGGCTGTAGAACCAACTTTTACTTTCTTTTTTACCAGAATGTTTCAATCATCTTCTGTTCTTAAGAAATGCTGCCTCTTAAAAATTCTTTACCAAATTAAGGAAACAATTTGTGGAGGGAGGAGTAAAAAAGCCTCCAAAACTGCAAAGAAAGAAAATTTACTGAATAGCTATTAAGGTATAGAAAACATATACATTGGAGCCTGACATTGCAATAATGCAGATGAGTACAGACAATGTCTTTGGGATCATGGGATGCTTCCAACCATCATTGTCAGGAAAGATAAGTACATCTCCTGATGCCTGCAAAAATAAGCAGGGATTTGCAATAAACCATAGTAAATGAATGAAAAAACATACAATATAATTCACTGCTCTTAGTGACAAGCATAGCACAAACTTTAACAAGTCAGGCCTTGGTCCAACAAGATCCTTTCAATTTCTGATTAAACGAGGACATAATTGTGTGAACTTAATTGGATTTCTGTGGTTAAAAACAAATTTCATATAATGGTGAAAAATATTTGCTTTTCATCTTGTTCTGTCAAATGCTCTTATTTGGACATGATAAAAGGAGAAATAGAACAAGGCCTTCCAATTAGTAAATGGCAATCAGGTTATGTGACATATTATCAGAGATCACAAAGTTCTTCATAATATAAAAATAGAGAATTGTCTGTCTTCATCAGACTAAAAGGAAATTCCTACTGTCCCATTCCTAATGGAAATGTACTTCTTCTGCCAAGACAGGGGAATTTAAAGCACCTCTGGAGAAGAAGTCAGAGAAGCTTATTCTAAATATTCGTCATCAATCCAAAACCAGACTATCTTCACACTATCTTCTCTCTCCTCTAAACAAAAAACCAAAATAAATAGCCACCAAATTCCCAATCCTGCTAGACAGGTAGATTGCTGTAACTGAAGTTCACATCCAATCAATGTAAGTGTTATTAGGTTGTGAGTTCCATTTTGCCTGTTCTAGCTGACTGGATTGTTGAGTTAGTGCACAGAAAAGCAATGTACTTTGGTTTGCTTTCAAGGACCACGGATTACCAAGTGACAGAGTCATTAAAACAATTCCTAAGGAGAAAAAAATACAATTGACAGTAGTATTAATCTTGAAAAAAACCACATCCAATTAAGTTGGCAAGAGGCACTGACTACATGTATTTTTAAAAATCATTATGAATAGTTCATGGACTATTTAAAAGTCACCCAGATAGGAAAGAAGGCAAGAAGCAAAAATATATGTGTAAATGATGGAATGCAGAAGTACACATACTGGCAGAAGGTAAATCCACCATGAAATAGTAGTGCTATCCCTATGGGGGCCAAACATAAACAATTTCAACTCTTCTGCAGAGAGGAACAAAAAACATTTCATAGGACAAGATTATAGGGTTGAAAAGAAGCTCCAATTCTGTATGCAAAGACAAGTTTGTAGGTTTGTATCAGCCTGTCCATGACCCAGGGTTATCTTTATACCAGAGTCCAGTAATGTGTGCAAATGGAGGTTCAATTTCAGATTTCAAATCTACCATTTGCCCATCAGTTTTGTTTCATCCTATGAAGTTCTGTACAGTTTCCCTATTGGCCTTTCCAATCAGTTTCTCATAGTCCCTTACTTGAGACCATCACTATTAATAGTATGTGCAGTGTCCAAAAGATAGAGAGACAATCCTTATATGAACCCCTCTGGGATCCTGAGAGTGTCAGAACAAAACAAAAACAGCTGCTATCTAAAACCAAAATGAGACTTGTGGACAACTGCTAAAAAGAATAATTTAAAATGGGACCTTTCTCCTCAAGTAACTTAACATCCAAGACCACACTGGCGATAATCCAAGATTTGAAGACAATTTTCTTTTGAATAAAAAGATAAGAACAAAATACAGCATACAACCAGACAGTAAAAATGTCTCTGGAAACAAATTATCCACCAATAATCCAATTACTTGTTGCTTTCAGAACTTCAAT
Source organism: Notiomystis cincta (assembly GCA_013398075.1). NCBI lineage: Eukaryota > Metazoa > Chordata > Aves > Passeriformes > Notiomystidae > Notiomystis > Notiomystis cincta. The sequence continues at coordinate 8,319 of VZRX01009994.1, forward strand.
CTGTTAATTATCTCCATTCATTCTAAGTAACTTCTTCATTACTGAGATTCATTACGGGTCCATTCAGGTCCCCAAAACTATTTAACACCTTTTGTGTCCAAAAAAGCACAGCATCATCAAGCTTTCAAATCTCAAAGGTAGGGTTTTGTCCTTGGATATATTTATTTATTTCCTATTACAGTCAAATAAATTGGAACACAGTAACTGATCCAACAGAGTCTTGCTACTTTTTCACAGTTTAAAAGATTCTTCACGTATTTTTATGATTTCTAATATCACCTGGAGGTTAGAGACATTTGGTTAGAGGAGGTTAGAGGAACTTGATCCCTGTCTACCTAAATACCTGAAAAAAACCCAAAACCCCAAATCCACATACAATCAGACCTTTTTGATTTCATTACATTGACCCCTCAATATGGTCCAGTACATATGCAGAACAGTTTCACAAAAAGATATTTTATGAGAATGTGTATCGATGTATCTATGTAAAGATTCAGATTTGAGTGGAGGTACTCTAACAGACAGTTGGTGTGAAAACTGCACTCAAAAGACTATAATCACAATTAGAACATAAACACAGTGCAAAATTTAGTCATTGAATGTCCAGAGGAGCAGTAATATCTCCATTGCAACACAACAATTAGGAGTAACAATCAGGGAAAAAAATAAATAAAATATCCATTCCTACAAAATAGCAAACTGAGCAGCTTTTTAGGAAATATTAAGGTTTGGGAGATGCCCAGGTCTATCCTGTGAAGAGCACAGAGAATCCACAACTGAGACTAGAAGAAGATGCTATCTTTACTGGGGACTCACAAGAACTGAAACAATTTAATCATTTTGACTTTGATTAGAGAAGTGAAAACAAACGACCTTCATTTTTAAAATATTTAACACAGTCCTCAAGGATGAGGAAAATCAGAGTTTTTTTTTAGTAAAACAGCAAGTAGGTGGTCTATGGGAAGCTGAATATGAGTCAGCAGTGTCCTGGAAGCCAAGAGCACCAGCTGTGTCCCAGGGGATATCAGTCACAGCATGTCAGCCAGGCAAGGGAGGGGAGTGTCCCACTCTGCTTGTTCAGCCTGGAGGACACTGAGGGGAGACCTCAGAGCAGCCTGCAGCTTCCTCACTGCTGAGGTGACCAGTGACAGGACCCGAGGGAATGGCCTGAAGCTGTGTCAGAGCAGGTTTGGGTTGGATATTCGGAAAGAGTTCTTCACCCAGAGAGTGTTTGGGCACTGAAACAGCTCCCCAGGGTAGTGGTCACAGCACCATCCTGACAGAGTTCAAGAAGGGTTGGACAATGCTGTCAGGCACATGGTGGGATTCCTGGGGGGTCCTGTGCAGGGTGAGGCATTGAACTTTGATGATCCTTCTGCATCCTTCCATCTCAGAATATTCTACGATTCTATGATTTATGTGTATATTATACATGCATTTTTTTATCAAAGCATGTATTAATCCTTTCCCTGTGTTTCTGAAGCACATGCAAGTCAACATACCCTTTGAGATGGATATAGATTTTAAATACTCTGAATTATGTGTGGAAACAAGTCACCAGTGGATGCATATTAACTCAGAATGGTTCATCTTAAACAGCTAAGCATTGAAAAGGACTCATCATCACCCAACTGTTGGCATGTTTTCTGAGAAGTCAAATGTTATCATCAAATTTGCCTCAGTACAAAAAGACAGATCTGAAATCCATTTGTTCATAACACAGAATTATTCTAACCTTGGGGATGGATGTTGCATGGAAAGGTAGGTGCTGTCTCCTTCATCTGTAGGTTGTAAAGACACCCTTCTTTTGAGAAGGTAGACTCAGTAAAATCCCTGTACTATCTTAGGTCCGCGCCAAAGCTGAAAAAACTCTGTTCATAAAGCACTCTTCAGTCGTGAAAATATCTGTGTACATTTTAATAATTAACCTCTTCATACTCACTGGAATTGTGCAGGCAATACAGCCTACTCTGCAGTTAGATACTAACAACAATAGTGATACTATTATTTTCCAACAAATAACTTACAATGATGTAGGCAAAACTTCAGTACTTCTTCAGTACTATAATTCTCTTATATCCCAGCTTTTAAAAACACTGTTATTCCAAAGATGTCTGGATTTTTAATTTTATTTTTTTTAGTAAACTTATTTCACCAATTCAAGGCTCTATTTGAACTAAAGAAAGCTGAATTGCCATACTCTGTATCTTACTAACATCTATCTAACAGTGTGTTAGAGGTTAAATGAAGCCAAAATGACTAAGACAAGTTTTGCTTTTAAAAGTGCACTGCAGAAAAGGGAAGTTTCTCTTTTTTAACAATTTGTCTGCTTTATCTTAGCTGACACCAGGTAAGTGGCTCTGCAATGCCCTCTGTATTTCAGTGTGAACTTTCACTTACAGCCTTGTTCACAGTCCTGGTTGTAATAGATTGACATATTGTTTTTAAGAGGTTAAAAGATGGGAAAAGTCACAAAAATTTTTACTAAATTTCAGGAGCTCAGGAGAGAAACATTTCTGTGGGAATTATAATTTCATTAACAAAAAGACCTTTTAGAAGGTTTCCAGCTATGTATTCAGTACTATACCACCTGATTTTTCAAGATCACAATTGAAGGGTTTAGAATTAGTACCTTAGAGTTCTCAAAGATTCGTTCTACTAGAGAAATATTTTGCCCCTATTTTCATGTGAATTCAACTATTGGTAAAAGTATTTGACTGTTTACAGGTCAAAGCCTTTTTTTTTCCAATATGCAAAAATATTACAGCAGTAGCAGCAGTTGAAGCATATCTTCCTAAATAATCCTCAGCAATATTACTGTAGTTTATAAGAGGACATTTTTGACTTCCCCACTTCCAGAAGAAGATTTGTACAGATTTCTGTCATGGAAACAGAATTTGGCCACTGAATCTTTACAATCAGTGGGTGTGAAGCACAAACCACCCAGTATGAGTAGCAGATCACAAATGACATTTGTAGACTTAAGACTCACGAAAAAGAAACCAACTATAATTACTCAAGCAATAAGCTAAAAGAACAGCAGATCCCTTCTTCCCTAGATATTCTTCTGCTCACAAATTGAAGGCATTTGATCTAAAAGCTTTGGAACATATTGAAAAACCTCATATGACTCCCATAGCTGTTTTTATATTTTAGTATAATTACTCTCCCTTAGTGTGCAAAGCTACTGATTACCTCTGACACTGCTTTCCACAAGAACCTCAGAAAACATCCAACCCAATATGGACTCGTTCTTTCCTGCAACACTGCCACATAAAAAACTGGAGAGTTATAAAAGAATTTGAGTGCACCAGAGCTACATTCACGCTGTGTTGACAGCCCCAGAGATGCCTTTCCAGGACTCTGTTGTTACAGTAAGTTAGGAGGCAGAGCTTGCATTTTTCACTTACACTATGGTTTGACAGATATGATAATGGCTCCTATTCCAGTGTTTATGAAAAACCTACAACATGCCAAGGGTGTCTTACAGCTTTGGTTGCATAACAGAGAGCTATGAGCTGTTAGTGTGAGCTACAGAGTACCTTCATGGAGTTAGATAGCTTACTTTAAAAATTAAGATATTTATATGTAAGAAATACTTCTTTAAGATTGAGGAACTGCTAATATCAAGATGGAAAAATGTTTACTGGAGCAAACACATTATATTGATCTAAGAACAAGCTTCTAAACTTAGCTCCTTGAAAAGGATGCAATTTCCAATAGCTGATCAAATCAAATCTATTTCAAGATATATTAGTCAGCCTTCTTGGAAGTCTATAATTACTGAATCATTAGTTGGGTTGTCATATGCAAAATCTGATGCTAAATAGTTTATATTTCTTACATTTATATATTTTTCTAAGTCATGCTAAGAAATACAAAATGAAATAAAGCAGTGTATGTGAAATAAAAGACTCACTACAGTTTCAGCTCATTATTTTCAGTGCCAAGAGACAGAAACACAGAGGGTGCAATTTCTAAATGGACATATGTATACCTATTTAGGGAGAAGGACAGGAATTCACAGGGTGGCAGTGTCAGCCAATAAAACATAGGAAGAAAACCCTATTAATCGTCTTCCTATTCCACCACAGTCCCAAATTCTTTAAGCCATTTACTTCAACCTGCACAACTGATAGCTGCAGAACAGAGATTTGATGTTAAAGTCACTGCAGGTTAAAGGGTGGTAATTAGTCTGAGGGGAACATAAAAAGGGAGGGCAATACAGGGTGTGTAAGGAGAGTTATTGTCAAAAAAGGGCCAATGTGAATTTGTTTAAACTGTGTAACCTCAGACAATGTCAGTCTGAACTTTCTTCATTTGTGTGGTTGCCTTTGATAAATCCAGTGAGGAAGCCTGACAGCCTCATGTCAAGTTACTGGGCTGGAGCTGTCCATTGAGGACAGAGGAAATTAAAAGAAAAAGCAAAGTAAAAAATCTAAATTAAAAATGAAGGATTTCTCAACTATATGTTAAAAAACATCTCTGGGAATCAATAAAATGTTGAATGTTCAGTGTCAAATCCCTGAAAGAGCATATTATTACTCTTGTCAATTTATTGTTAACAGAAGAGCACCTAAGGCATGCACACATCTATTAGTAAATATTACAAAAGATTTAAGGACTCTGCTATTATAACTTCTAAACTTATGGGGAAATGGCATTGTTTGGGAATTTTATAAACTGCTAAGCCCATATCAGTGAAAGTCCTTCATATGCATGCCCTTAGCCTTGTGTATGTCAGCAGCCTCTGGATGTGCTCAGTTTGGAGGGTCCATTGTCCTTCAAGTCACACATCTGAGCAGGCAGAGAGAGGCTCCAGGCTCACGAGCTCCCCAGCTCACACCTGAGTCTAGAATGGTCACAGCTACTTCTCTGCTAGCAAACGCTCTCCCCTGATTATTCCCAAGAAATGTTTGACCTTGCTGGCACAGACCAAACCCCACTCAGAGAAGGTGCTAAGAGCTGTTCCCAGTTGTCACTTTGCATAGCAGAAACATCATTTTGGGAACGACAAGGCAGTTTAAGAATGTAGACAAGAAAAACCATGCCATTCCACTCAGAGCCAGCAAACACCTTCTGGACTAAGTTCAAGAAGTATCTTCTAATCTGGAACCTAGTGATAAAGATTGTTTTCTAGGAGACAGATTTTAGCTCCAGTGGGTTAACTGCATTTTCTTGGTTTTGTTTAACAATTGTTACAATTTCTGTTATAATAAGAAAAATAAGAGAGCATCATGTGCAAGTACAACTGGAAAGATTAGTTTGTCTCGAGGTATAAATGTTTCCTAACTGTGCACTTTGTTGCAAATTCCTGCGCTCTGGGGCACAAGGAAAAGGGATGGTTGCAAAACAGTTATAACCATCCTGCTTAAAGTTGGGGTTTAGTGTTTATACAGAGGTACTAAAAACTCTTCATGTTCTGTGCTGCCTTTGGATTCCAAAAAATCCTTGAGAGAGTAGGCCTTAGTATTTTCTTACTGAGAGTCTACTCCAAAGTATTGCAAATGCATTGAATCTTTACTAAATACTGGGTTTGCTTTGAATTTGATTGTGTAGGAATTCACTTATTCAAATTCACTCACCTTGCAGCCAGTATAATTCTCCTATTAAAGTAAAATCTATAAATTTAACAAGGGAAAAATTAATAACATACTTTGAAGTTTTCATTAATATTAGTCTAATCTTGGAGAGTTATTAGTCTAATCTCAGAGAGTGGCAGAAATGTATTCATTTTAGATTTATAAAAGGCACACACTGGACACAGTGATGTAATTTACTTAACTGAGAAACAAACTCAGCATAAAGATCACTCTAAGCCTTGTCCTCTCATTGTGTTACCTCTGGTGCTAGAATAAAGTGAAAATATTACATAAGATTTACAACGTATATTGAATATAAGGATTAACACACTTAGACCAACTAGAAAAGCTAATTCCAGTGATAGTGATGCTAAAGCAGGACACTTACCAATTTTGCATACTTTTTCAGGATTAACTCACAGATTCATTTTGTTATCATTCAAGAAAGAAGCAAATAAATTATGCTTCAATGAAATTGGGCTGGCATAAGCAAAACATATACAAGAGCCAGAACATACCTTGTTTTCCACTTGTAATTCAAGACTACAAGCCCTCAAACTTTGCAGTCTATGGAATATCTTTCTGCATTATCTGTATCTCTGCACTACTTGTCTCTAGAGATGCTTATAAATGTGATATATGAGCTCATAAGGTGGCTGCTTCAGATCCTGTGCAGTTTAGGATCAGTGTAAATGTTGTATAAAGCAGACTGTAAGAATTTGGCAGTCACCCGCATGTGAATAATTTTTAAAATGAGGGTCAGAGGTGTAAAGTAGAAAAAAATTTATTAGATCATGGTCTCCAACTTAGTGAGTTCTCTGTCCCTGTAACCTTCAGTCCTTAGATTGCTGAGCTGCATGAAGAACAGCATTGCTGTACTGAAAAGCAAAATCTTTTCATTCAAATACAAGATATGCAAGATACTTCTGCGTAGCTAAATTTTACACAACAGGGCATGCTGGCAAACACAGAGCACCAGCTGTCAGCACCCAGAGCTGACATGGTTATTCTTTGTTCAGTTAATTATCTAGGTTGGTTCATTGCTGTATTGCAGCCTAATTAGAGAAGTTATATGATCACTTCTTTCCCCAGTCCTCTGGCTGTATGGTTCAAATCTTACTTTCAGAAGCAAAATTCTCTCATTTGTATAAATTTTGAGCTTGAGGCTACAGAGACAAGAACTGTGACTAATCTTCTCATTCTTGTTCATAATTGTAATGACAGATTTTTTGGGGGTTTTATACTCTTTAAGACTACCACTTCTTTTAAGGTCAACAAAGTTATATGTGGCAGAAGTGAAAATTGCACCTTAGACTTCCTCTAGAGATCCAAATGCTCTGAAATATTTAGGTCCCAGGGAAGGAGAGATTTTGCAATTGGTTTTTTTGAATGTAGCTCTCGACACAGCAACCACAGAGGGGACAGCCTCAAACATTTCTTTGAGTTTGTTCACTACTGGAATAGTATGTGACAATGGTATGTAAGAAGCTCTTGAAATGTGACAGAGATTGGAAAGTTTTGACTCAATAGGATTAAATGAGGGTTTGTGTTTTCAAAAGCCAACCAAACCCACATAGCCCATTTTTCTCTTCCTACTGAGAAGCAATGGAAATTTCACAAGAGACTCTACTAATGAAGCAAGATAATGTGAGTATTATTTTGGAATAAAAAACAAGTTGTCATAAGAGTCAATTATATTCATATACTCTATATGGAGAATCCCATCGTACATGTTGGTCATGTGGAACTATTAAACTGAAAGATTTTGCTTAGATGCTTTGGGCTTTAAGTAATCACTTTTTACCTTCAGATTTCTGTCATTTTCTTTGGATTTTAAAGCAGTACTGACTCTGCTATTTAGCCTGGAAAGTGCTGGGAAGAAAAATGAATGAGAATATACTGTGAAACCATTTTTTAAGAAAAGTATTTACAAGGCACTTTCTAAAAGTATTATGAAAATTTGAATGTTCAACGGAAAGGTCATTGCTTGCATCTAGTTTGCACATGCAAAGAAATGCTACTGAGGCACCTTGGAAACATGTATTTGTCCTTAATAAACTAAAAGAAGGCTTTACTACAGACACTTGTACTGAACTTCTCTCTAATATGGCACTGCACCACACATCAAGTTGTTATCTCTTCAATTTATAATATAAAAGTCCATTTATAGCACAGAATAATGGGCATATTTTATTTCCAATTAAGATTACTCATCTGTTCACACCCACTAAGATTTCTACTGTGCTTTTAATTTATCATTGCTTACTTTAATGCACCCAGTTTAATCACACTAGCATCAGGAATCAGATCATTATAACCAGAGCTGTACTGAACTAATTTAATCTTCTCGGGGGTGAAAAAAGAGAGTGTGAGAGAACATTTTAGATTCAAATTACTTGGGCTTTTCTTTTTGTGACATTACTTACCATCTCACTTCATATATCAAATTTGCTTAAAATGATGAGGCTGACATGCCAGTTTGATTGTGCTGACTCCAAAAAAGTGTCAGCTCTCCATCCAGAACCATACAACAGGAGGGAGATATTACAAAGAGAGAGAGAGAGTTGATTTGACATAGAGCTCATCATCATCATCATCATCATCAACAACAACAACAAAAAGAATGTACAGACAGGAATAAAGTTCATTAAAATTCCTTGGAATGTTCATGTTTCTTTTTGCACTTTTGCATATTTCAAAAGCACCACAGAGTTTTTTCAATGTCTGTGCATTTCTGTGCAAGAGAGATCCAGATCCTGGCAATGTGGAAGATTGGGACCGAGATGTTGTGAGAAAGCTGCCTCAGGAGTATAGGAAAGTTACTTTAGAAACTTGCTGAGGCCAAGATCAAAATGATTCATTGAACTGGTAGAGAGCTGCAGATAAGAATTACTACTGTTTGTGATGCACAGCAGAGGTGAAGGAGGATGAGTCCTGACACTGCGAATACATGAAGGGTTTAGGGCAGCAGTGAATCACGGTAACAGCTGAAGGATCCCCTCTCACAATTTTCTGCTACAAAGGCATTTCCAGGACTTTAGTGCCATGGTTGAAAGATATCATTTTATAAGTAAACTCAATTTAGGGTTAAAGCTTTGCTGCTTGCTCATTAAACTCCAAATCTTTCACTCTGGGAAACAGAGGACTCAGGCTTGTTTTCTTGGTAAGAGTTATTTTGCACCATGCAGTGGAGATTTATGCACTCTAGCAGTTAGTCAGCAAGAACTTCAATCAGTAGAGAAAAAAGAAAGGTTATTTTCCAAGGTGAATGTTATAGGCTGTGAATACCCCCTGGCCTAGGAGATGCAGTGTTTATTGTAATGAAAAACCCCTTAACTGCTTACAGTGTTTCAGGTAAGTCCCAGGCAAGGAGCGCAGAGCAAGGAAATGTTACTGTAGTGACACTTGACTCTATCTGAATCCACTTTGAACTGCAGTCAGCATAAACAAACAGCCTTCAGGATCTAACCTGTGTGAAAATAACCAATAAAGAACAGGAAAATTGTAAACTGGAATGGGAAGTGTGCTGATCTCCACCAATAGTGAAACCTTGAAACTTTAAAACCAGTACCAGCTTTACTTATAGCATCTCTGTTGAAAAGTCCTAGCAAAGAAAGAATGTGAAGGAGCCACATGCATCAGCAAACTATCTCAAAGGCACAGAAATAAAATTTCAGAAAGTATCTTGAGTCAACAGCAAAATTTAGTGTTAGAAGAAGAGTTGAATAAAAAAAAAACAAAAAACCAAAATAATCAAGATATGCCACAAAATGTAGAAATGTTTACACTTAAATACTTTCAAAGGCCAGAGATAAAGCAACGTGCACAACACTGCAGCTCATGCCAGGAAATAAGGAACAAGTACACATAAGCAATTTTCATTAGAAGAAATTGTATTTTCCTCACAGGCTTTGTGGCACTAGTTGCTTGCTATATATCAGCTTGTTGCTGTAAGGGCAATGAAGCTTTTCCTGTCAAACCCAGTCAGCCTTCATTACTTATGGTAATGAATGACATTGTTTTATCATTTGTCTCTTCTTAATTTCAAATGCTACTGTATGGGAAGTGATATAGGTCTTTCTGTAAAGCACCTGTAATTTTCATGCCAGCTTGAAATACTTTTTCTTGTTCATCTGAAGTATATGAAACTAATATTTTTTTTTCTTGCAGGTTCTTTACAAATAGCATTCTGTTAATGGGTAAAAGGTTGTAGGAATATGGTCACACATCTGTCATTTTTACAAACAGTTATCCCTAGCAATATACAAAATATCCTTATAAATTCTCAGATTATTTCTGCATAGATTTTGGAAGATTCCAAGGAACCATACACCAGATATTCAAGAGAATGCACTTTCAAACATTTTCTGAAAATATGTTTACCTTCATAGCAAATGCAGGTTAGGAGAGATTTTTCAAGTCTCCTTTCAGAGCCATCATGGTCTTTTCTATGTTAAACACACTGCAGGGGTTGAATGATACCTTCCTCCACTCCAAACCCATCATTATTCTAACAAAAGAGTTAAGACTTGAAGCTTCCAGAGATGTTGTGAAAAGGGCAATCCTATCCAGATACCATAGGAAAGGACTTTGGAAGACAGAGAAAATAATTAGACAATAAGAAGAAATTAAATTCAAGACAAAGCAGCATTCTGCAATAAAGTGATCCTTCTACATTAGTTCTGCTCGAGGCTGGAGCACACTGGTAAGCACAAGGGAGATATGGGGACCAGGTGGGGGAGTAGTTCAGTGCTGAGTAGTGCTTTGAATAAAGAGAACCTGATTCTGCAGAATTGTCAATCCAGCCTTTTCACAGAACATGGAATTAATTAAATAACAAGACCAAAGCATTCTCTGCCTCAATTACTCCATTTTTCCCCTGAAAGTGATAGAATATAATTATGCTCACATATGTAAGAAGCTCCTGTAAAAAGCAAAATCTATTAATCAGTTAATCAGGCCACACTTCAATAGAACCTTTAATGCTGTGCATCCAGGGGTGCTTCACCAAAAGGCAAATTACAAACTCAATTAATTATGAATTATTTTAATAAATTACTTGTAAGCCTAGATTTAAAGGAGATATATATATGCCAATGTATCAAATTATCATGGGTATGGGAACCCCAAAGCTATCATGAGCTGCAGCTGGAAACATCATAAATAGATGAGGCTAAGAATTGGTTTAATCTGAATCTAGAAAAAATATGAAAGCTACTGAATTTTGAAGATCCCAATAGAAATCTAACCCTACAAGTCAAAGAGGAGGAACAAAGTATAACATGTTAACCATACAAACTTCCTAGTGATTGCCAGCATGCCAGATACTTTCAAAGTTCCAAAACTTACAATAAAAGAAAAGAAAATTTGGTTTAATGGCTATGAAAAAGAAAAGCTTACTACAGGATTGAAGCTAAGTAGGTCACTTCATGTATGCTCTGATATGAACACAGACTGAAGTCAAGTACATGAGTGAACATCAAAAGCCCCCTGCATATTCCTTTCCAGCTATGCAATAATTTTGGCATATCCTAAATGTGAAGCTGTTTAAGTACCACATTCCTGTGCAGGACTAATGCAGAGATTTGAATGGTGCCGACAGATTTAATAACAATTTGGTTTTATGTAAGCATACTGGATTGTCTTCAATGTGATCTAAAAAAAAATAGTTTAGGTTTTCTACTGCTTGAATACTTATAATTTACTAGAAGCTTTGTTCATTTTGCATGAGGAAAAAAACAAAATTGTGAACTGCAGTCTTCATAATTCCCTGAAGTACTCAAGAGAGCTGTACAGTAAAGGCAATAAAATGTTGTACAGTATCATCGCTTATATGAGAAAGAAAATAATTTTACTATCTGTGGTACTTGGATATCATCAACTTTGTGTCTTTTGGTTGTATTGGCATCTTCAGCACCACACAGTCCCGCTCCTGTCTGCCCTGCTTTCGGCCCTCAGTGCCTCTTTACCCTTTCCAAGACAGTGAGCACTTATAAATGGCTCTGACACTTCCCCATTGCTCTACTTTGTCTGATAAGGTGGTGAAAGCTGCCCCAGGCATGTGACCAGACTTTCAGAACACAGGAAAGGATGACTCAGGAGATGTAACACCATCTCTGATGGGAAAAAAAAAAGAATGGAGAAAAGGAAGGTGAGCAAAATCTGGGACAACTTAATATTTAGCTGGATGTCACAGAGGCATAGAGCCCTCTGTGAGTATTTCTCATCTGAAAGATTTTCAAGAGAAAAATTCTTACAGCAGCTTGCATTAAAATATCAGTCTGTCATCTTCTCTGTAGACTGTAGACTCAAGCAAAAAATCATATATTTTCCCACAACTGTTTCATTATTTCTGGAAAATATTATTCCCGAATGCAATTTTTTTTTCTGGCTAGATATACTATTGTACTCAACTGAAAGATTTCAAATAATTACCAAAGTAATTTTTTTATCGTTGTTGAGCCTGCTAGCTCTAGGTTGCATGTGAAACACATTTTCCTTTTCTGCTTTCATTCATATAATACCTTTTGTTTTTTACTAAGTACATTACCAAAGGTATTTGAATTCCACTTTAGATTCTTTAGATTTTTATCACCAAAATTGCCCATAAAAAGTGGAAAATATGAGTGACTTATGACAAAACATCAGAAATAAGTAACAGGCTTTGTCAATCAAACAGCAGTTGTAGTAGTCATGGTATATTGGTGCCAACCCAGGATGGAATTTTTACACTGTTGGAAAAATTCAAGGGCTCAAGGGCAGAAGGAGAAAATGAAAACTGCTAGAGGGTGTAGAAAGACAACAGACTTGGGGATATCAGAAAGCAAGTTGCATTTGGAATTGGTTATACCCAGCTGGGCAAGGCTCAAGAAGAACCTAAGTTCTGAAGATTTCCACAGCTTCATTTACAGGGCCATTAGAAGTTTAATTTACCTCAGGCAATGGTTTTTAAATTGCAAATTAGAACAAGGCACTGATATTTTAAATTTGTCCCATTGCTTTGCACTCATCAAAGGTGGTATTAAATCTCCTGAGTCCTTTGCATGATACAAACACACCAAATACTCTATTTTCATAGAGTATTTTTCAGAAACTTACATGTACTTCTGGTTTGCACCTGATAAATAACACAAAATGTAAACACAGACCTGGATTTTATGTAAAAGTCAGTCTAGCCCCAAAATCTGAAGTAAGAGTGGTTATGCACTTGAGTCATTCTAACTTGGAGATAAAACTTATGATGAGAACCAGACTTAGTAGCAATTACCTTATATCAAAGCACAAAGGTATTCAATAGTATGGCTTAAAATCCACAGCTAGTCAAGTTTGTCCTTTCAAAGGCCACTTCTGCCAGTTTCAACATCTGATAAATTGTGGTGAACAAAGCATCCCTAAAGGAACATGTTAAAACACTGATCTCTCATCAATCTAATGTGAATTATCTAATTTACTAGTCTCTTCTAGTTCATAAATGACATAATCAGCAGCTGCTGAACTGCACTAGTGCTTGCAGCAAACTTCGTGCCAGGCTTTACATAATTTTGTGACATTTAGTGGTTTTATTATTTATCATTAGTATTCTTTTATTTGTAACAGTATTTATTCTATGTTAAGCATGTAGCCAGGAGCTCCTGTTTAAATCAAAGACAACTATAAGAGCATTATTTCTAGTTTTTTGTACAGTTTGGTACACAAGCAGATGTCTTTCCACCACTACCTGGATCTTGAAGGATCCTTCACCTTTTAAATCCCATCAGTGAGGTGCCCAGACACTGTGGTCCTTGCTAGAAAGGTCAGCCTACACAGGACACTGGAACATGATCATCTGGTAAAATGTCCTCTGAGGATGTTTTCTCATGCACTTTTTAGCCTCACTAGCACTCTCACAATCAAAAAGTAGTCACCAAGTTCTTTTAGTCCCTGTCATGAGCGGAGAGATGTTCTTCACCCATAAGACAGAAGCAACAACATAAATTGATGGATCCTCATTGACAAAATCAGTGTTAACAAAATTCAGTGGTAAATGTGACAGAGGTTTAACGAGCTGCAGTGCCATGGTACACTTGGGTATTTACTGCACAGTCACAATGTCCACAGAGGAGCCCTTCTCTTTCTAACCTCCTTTTCAGAGAGGAGTCTGGGTACAGCTGGATCCAGTCCTAGCCCCATACTTGGTTAACAGTTTATGTCTAAAGGCTCATAAAGGCACAATCAATCCTTTATATCACCTAGATATGATTTCAAAGTTTAGCACGCTACCAATCACTTACTGAGGAGTTTCAGCAAGGAATTTCTCATCCTCAGGGAGTTTGAGGATTTGAGAGGGGCCCCTACTCAAGGGAGATCCTGGCACGCCATCCTGCTGATGTGCAGGAGAGCTCAGCAGGCCCTGGGCTGTCCACTGTTTATAAAATAAGATGATTCACTTGTATTTGCATACGGGCAAGACATCTGGGTCACCACTCCAGACAGCCCTTGGCTACCATGGTGCCATTCATCCCCCAGAATCCAGAGCAAGCTGGAAGCAGCAATCACCACCCCCACTGGAGGCTATGGCTTAAGCAGGGCAGTGGAAGGCAGAGGAGGCACACCATTACTGTCCCTCCTCCTGAAGCTCTCCCAAGGAGGGATGGAGTAATTACAACTTCAGGGTCCAGCTGAGACTCAGCAAATGAGAGATGAAGAATGTGTGGGCCTGCATCTGAGGAACAAGGAACTCTCGAGGGAGCGGGGAGCTCTGAATTTACTGCAATCAATGTTTCTTATGAAATAGTTTGATAGCCATTTGAGAAATGGCTGGAATTTTTCTGCTGTTGAGACCAATACACCAACAATCCAGGGAAAAAAGGCAGTACAGAAGGACAGATTCATCAGGGTCATGCTGCCATGGTTTAGCCCCAGCTGGCAACTGAGCCTCATGCAGGTGCTTTCCTGTTCCTGCCCCACTCCAGTGCAATCAAGGAGAGAATTGCAAGAGTAAAAGTGAGAAAATTTACAGATTTAGATAAAAAACAGTTTAATAGGTAAAGGCAAGCAAAGAAAAGCAAGGAATTCACTCACCACTTCCCATGGGCAGGCAGGTTTTCAACCCTTCCCAGGAAAGGGGATCACACATAAGAGTTCCTGGGGAGGACAAAGGCAGAGTACTATTGCTCTCTGTTCATCCAAGTCCCTAAATACCTGTCACAAAATTGATCACAATATGAAAAAATAATAGATTGGTTTGTTTTTGATATGGGTAATGTTTTCATCTTGTACTATAATTGTTAATATCATAAATACACTTTCTTCACACCAAAAATTATAATTTCTCTTTTTTAAAGGCATTTGAGAATTAGGAGGTGTTAAAGAGAAATTATACACAGTGTAAATAATGCTTTCAAATACAGGAACAAACAAGCAGCTCAGTTCTGCAGTGCATTTCTACTTAATCCAGTAATTTGAAGGATCACTTTGACACCTATTGAAATCAGTATGCATTGGCAAAATTAGCACAATGAAAGGATGCTTAAGATCATACTTGCTTTTTAATTTACCATAGGATTAAACAGAATAATTTTGTGCAGTGTGAATATTTACCTAGACAACTGGAAAGTTGCTTTTTTTACCATTTACCTTAACTATAGCACATTTTGTAAAATTGTCATGTGTTCTTATCTCTGCAGAAAATGAGAAATCAAAGTTGAAAAACACCATCAGAAAACCCAACTTTTTTTTCTTATTTCAATACCACAGGATTAAGCTGTGCTACTCACTGACAACAGGAAGCTTATGGTCTGTCAAGGATATGACAGGCTGAATGTTTTTTAAAAAGTCAATATTATCCTGAGCTATAAGAATCATCCTTTAAAAATTTGGAAAGAAAATTAATCTTCAGAATAATCTCTGATTTAGGATGCACTCAAATGCCTAAAACAAAGACAAGAATGGATGTGGAAGTCTTGCAGCTTTGTCTGAAACATTAGATATCGAACGTGGTTATATTTTTTTGACATTACGTACACACACTCTCACAAATAGATCTTGAGTCTGGTTCAGCAGAAAAAAACCCTTGGTTTCTTTTAACCTAAAAAGAAAAATGTCTTTTACATTCACACTATAAGGAAGTTGAGGAGAATTTGAGACTATATACAAGCAAAATGGGAATAGAATGACTTGGACTATTGTATAAAATATATTTGAAAAGATTTTCTGTGGTTCTATTTTCCCTATACTTTGTGAGATACATATGCTTGCTATAAACATGGAAATTGTAATTAGGTATATTTAAAATAACAGGTACTTAAATTAGCTTTTGGAAGGGTAAAAGCTATAAAAAAAGTAGAGATGCCAGATTACTAAAGCAAAATAAATGGATTCAGGCTTGACTCTTCTTAATTAATTTCTTTCCAGTTGAGTGCAATCTCCTTGTATTCTCTTCAGTGTGGTGACTTAAGATGCCTCGTTACAGCCTTGCTTACAAAGAAGCACCCATTACTTCTGAGGGGCAGGACACCTGGCTATTAGACCTTGGCCTAACCGTGTGTAGTAAGTAATGATCATTGATAGGATGATCTCTGGATGCCCATCCAGTTTGAAAGCACCTGGATTTCTGAGTTCTGAAATGTCTGTTTAACTCTTCTCTGATTTCTGGAGCCAGAAACTGAAAAGTGCTATTTACTTTAGAAAACTGTCTGCCCTGAATAATGACTTCCACATCAGCGCTCCTCTGTAAAGCAAAAGGATTTCTAATTTAAATTCTTTACACTAAAAATGTTGCTTATCACCAGGTCACAAAAAAATTAATTCATAAACAACAACTTATGTAGCATGAAAAAATATGATTACTAGATATAGCAGTGCAAATGCAAAACTGAAAGCAAAACTTTAGATATTCTTCTCAGATTCCTTGTACTTTCTGTGAGTTTTTAAGCAGAGCAGTTTTAAATTATTGACTGATATTAAGGTGTTAAAGACAACAAATAGTTCAATATTCTTTATTGCTGTATTTCCAGAAAAAAAAGGGAAAGAGAATAGATAGCAATGAACAGAAAATCACACTCAAAACTATCTCCTGTACATTCATCAAAAGATCATTGCTCTAGGAAAATAATCAGAAAAAAAATGTATTCCCCATAATGGCAAAATTAAAGATATTTTACCTTTTTTTAAATTATTTTTTTACTTCTAAGGCACTACTTATAAGCAAAGTAATAAAGATTAGTAGAACACAGTAGGTACTTTCTTATTCAGAAACAACAGATACCTTAAAGTGTACTGTGGCTGCATTATTGTTATCATTTCCTTCATGTATTTCCAGAATTTTATTTCCTCTCATTCAGTTGTGGAACTTGTTCATCTTGCCTGTCAAGAAATTCAGTGAGGTTAGTGCTTGGCCTTAAAAAGTGCTTGGAACTGCAAAGATTAACACAAATGGAAATGATGAGTGTACTCTAGCAATTATAGATGAAATACAGAAATATCTTTCCTTGATTCTGTCTTGTCCATGATACCTTCAAAACAGATACCTTTCCATCAAGGCAAAAATTAATACTTATAAGGAACAATGTCTATAATTCCGTGAAAACAATAATTTGTTTTTATTCTACCCCCACTTTATGTGTGTGGAAAAAAATTTCCTTCAGAAGGGCATAAGTAGTATAAAATCAATGAGCTATAAAGCTGGATTTGTTTTTGTAGTTTATCACTGAATGTGAAAACACAGATTCAGAGTCTATTTTTTATTTGGCAGGCATAAAGTCCTTGACAATCAACAAGAAACTATTGGAAATTACTCAGCTTTTAAGAAATATATCAGTTTGTAAGACTAAACTAATTTCAATATTCACTAAACATGAAGGGCAATGATTCGACCTTATTAAATTATTGTAGTCCCACAACTTTATAATAGGAACTAATTCAATCCATACAAAACTCCCTTACCATTTCAGGGCAAATCATACTTAATCCTTTGGCTAACTGATATTTTTCTGATTTTCAGCTAACTTGTCGTTTTCAATGTATATTCTGCCCCACTATAACAAAAAAAAAAAAAAACAAACAACATTTTCACAAGTGATCTTAATAGAGTTGTAAAAATGAAAGGAGGAAGAAACCTGGAATGTACTTGAACTATCTATAGCAAAAAATGTGAGGTAAAGGTGAGAAAGGATCTCTCCATCCCTGACTATTAGTTTTCTTGTTTAATCTTATAATGCAGACTTTCCAGACAAAAAAACAAAAACAAAAACAAAAAACAAAACAAAACAAAAGCAAAAAAAAAAACAAAAAAAAAAAAAAAAAAAAAAAAAAAAAAAAAAAAAAAAAAAAAAAAAAAAAAAAAAAAAAAAAAAAAAAAAAAAAAAAAAAAAAAAAAAAAAAAAAAAAAAAAAAAAAAAAAANGTGTTTGGCCACCAGTGATAATTAAAATTTATGAAAAAAATCAGTTAAGTTGAACTTTCATCTAGGTCCGAGTAAATGTATATTAGTACAGTCCTGATTACTTAATGCCATTTAATTCAGTGAACTTTGCACAATTTTTTCACTGACCTAAGATATTTTGAACTTATATAAGTGGCTCTGAAACACATTTTTGCTCTTGACTATACTGGTATAAGTCAAGATCAACTTCAGAGAATTCAACACCAAAATCAACTTTAGAGAAATCAGCATCAAATTTATGAAGCTGTTATTAAGAGTAAATTCCTTTTCATTTGTTGCCATCGTTCTCCATTTAATGTTTTGATGTCATTTACATGCAGAGCTGAGATGCTGGGAAGATGTTCATCACCCTGTTTTTATTAATATATATTTAATTATGTTTGCTGAGAGTTCCAGATGGACATCGTGGTTGAATTAAATTCCTTTATAATGAGATGGAAATGTTTAAGGCCCCCAAAAGTTTAATGTCATCTGTAATTTATTGTCAAAATTCATGACACATATAAGTTCAATCATTTTGTTTTCCATCTTATATGTAGCTTCCAGAAACTTTGTGAACCCTGAATAAACCCTTTACTGCTCTGTGAGGCTGCAAGCAATCTGGTACTAATGTTTATAGAAAAAGAAAAGCAGGATTTACAGGGAAAATTCTGTAAAATTCTGTGAAGATCAATACTGTCCTTATCCTCTAAAGTATAAGGATGGAAAGCTGAAGGTCTCTGAGTGGTCATTTCGCTCCTGCTCCTCCTTTGAGTTGTGGCTTCCTTGTGGTTCTCATTCATAAATAAGTTAAGTTAAATCTTTAAGTCACCTATAAAACAAGAGACAGCCTCATTCCAGTCTCCTTATGGGCTGGATTCACTCCTAGTCAGTTTATCTCCATTTATTCCATTGCTTAAACTGTCCTTCAGCTTAAGCAGTTTTCTTCATCTTCGGTGTTTATCTTGTGAGACGTTCATAGTGAACAATCATATCCCCTCTCAGTCTTAACCCCTCTAGCTGGTTAAACATCACATTATTCCAGTCCATAGAACAGGTTCTCTCTTCTCTTAATTATTTTACTTGCTCTTGTCTTTACCTGCTCTTCTTTGAGTTTAGCAGCCACAGACACTTGCTCTGGATGCACTCTTATTAGTGATTTCTACAGTGGTACCAATACTTCTCTGCTGCTTCTGAAACTATTTTGCCTGTTACAGTCTGAAACTATATTTGATTTTTGAAAGCAGCTTGCTCATGAGAGATTTTAGTCTTTTCTAACTGCATTCCCCCATGTTGGAACACACATTGTGGAACAATCTAATCTGGTATGATTAAAAAGTAATAGGTCTGAAACTATATTAGTACATGTTTAAACTTACATAGTATATGAAATTGTTAAACAGATTCCCTTTAGCAGAACAATAATGTACCTAAATTAAGGTGTTTAATATCACTGAGACAAAATTTTCTCAACAAATTTGGCACAGCATGTAGTGTCTAGCCTCAGACAAAACTTCGAGTGGACCTATTTTATGATTTTTGAACAAATATTTTATGATATTGCTTTTTTCAGTACAGTTTCAGCACTTGTGTTAGCTACAGGACTTTGGATCAAACATTTTTTAATAATGAACTGTTAACCATAAAAGAAGCTTGAGCAATCATGGTGATTTGCTTTGTCTCAACTCCTGTTCATGTGTAGAATTCTTGTCATTCTATTTAAATCTATTTAAAACTGTGTTAATGCTCTACTCTGGGCTCTCTGGCTAAGCTGGCAGAGCAAAACACTTGGTATTGAGGACTCAGAATCCACAGTGACATTACAAATGGGGTTAACTTTGGATTGAAAACATGGAAGGATGACCTGCACAACTGGAGTGCTGCAATGGCTGGCCAAAAACATAACCAGGGTTTAGAGATAAGAATCAGGGGAAAGGCCAGCAAGGCAGATATCCCACTGGGAGTCTGTTATAGACTGCCCAAGCAGGATGAAAAGACAGATGAAATACTCCACAGGCAAGGAAAGATTCTCACCAGTCACCAGTCCTTGTTCTCATGGGGGACTTCAACTTACCAAATGTCTGCTGAGAGTGCAAGACAGCAGAGAGAAAGAAATCTAGGAGGTTCCTGGAGTGTGTGGCAGACAATTTCCTGGCAGCTGTTGAGTGAAGCAATTCGGGAAGGTGTCCCCCTGGACCTGTTGTCTGTGTACAGGGAAGGACTGCTGGGTGATGTGACAGTTGGAGGCCACAGTCTTGGATGCTGTGATCTCAAAGTGATAGCCTTTTCCCAGACCAGACCTTGTCCTGTTTATGAGACTGGCTGAGAGAGTCCTTTGGGAGGCAATCTTGAAAGGCAGAGGAGTCCAGGAAGGCTGGACATGCTTCAAGAAGGATATTTTAAAGGTACAGGAGCAGACTGTCCACACATTCCAAAAGGTGAGCCAATGGGCAAGAAGGCCATCCTGTCTGAACAAAGAACTCTGGCTAGAACTCAGGGGAAAAAAAGGTTTGTAACATTTGGAAGAAGGGGCAGGCAACTCAGGAAGAATACAAGGATGTTGTGAGGTCGTGGTGGGCCAAAGCCCAACTAGAATTTAATCTGGCTGCTGCTGTAAAGAAAAACAAATTATTTTTACAAATACATCAGCGGCAAGAGGAGGTCTAGAGAGAATTTCCATCCTTTATTGGATGAAGGGAAAAACTTAGTGACAAAGGATGAGGAAAAGGCTGAGGTACTTAATGCCTTCTTTGCCTCAGTTAATAGCAGACCCAATTGTCTTCAGGTTCTCAGTCCCCTGAGCTGACAACAGGGACAGAAGGTTGGAACAGGGAATAGAATGAAAACCCCACAATCCAGGATAAAATGGTCAGCAACCTGCTGCTCCACTTAGACAAGTCTAAGTGGGGCCAGATGGAATCCACCCAAAGGTACTGAGGGAGCTGGGGGAAGAGCTCATCAGGCCACTTTCAATAATTTACCAGCAGTCCTGGCTCACCAAAAACATCCCAATTGACTGGTAGTCAGCAAATGTGATGTCCATTTAGAGGAGATGTTGGAAGAAGGGTCCAGGGAACTACAAGCCTGTCAGCCTGACCTTGGTACCAGGGAAGGCCATGGAGCAGGTCATCCTGAGTGCCACCACACTGCATATGCAGGACAGCCAGAGGACCAGGCCCACTCAGTGCAGGTTTGTGAAAGACATGTCCTACTTGAGAAGCCTGATCTCCTTCTTATGAGAGGGTGACCCACTTAGTGGATGAGGGAAATGCTGTGGATGTTGTCTGCATGGACTTCAGTAAAGCCTTTGAACCATTTCCTGGAGGAAGTGGCCTCAAACTGTGCCAGGGGAAGGTTAGATTGGATATTGTGAAAACATTACTTCACTGAAAAAGGTGTCAAGGCAGTGGAACAGGCTGCCCAGGGAAGTGGTGGAATCACCATTCCTGGAAAGGTGTTTAAAAGACACAGATGTGGCACTCAGGGACACGGTTTAGCGGTGAGTGTGACAGCACTGGGCTAATGGCTGGACTTGATGATCCTAGAAGTCTTTTCCAAAATTAGTGATTCTATCATTCTGTAACCTCAAGGAGGAAAATCTGCAGTTTCCTCTCCATAGCACAAGCCCCAGTGAAGCTTTGATGATCAATAGAGATTGACTTCAATAACTGTTAGTTAAAGCACCTACTCTGTGTACTGCAGCAACACTTGTACGACCTTCTCTGAATTGATTAAATTCCACTGACTCAAACAGATCAGGATCCATCTCCTTTTGCCTAACAGCTGCAGAAAAAAACAGACCTTCCTAGGGAGCCACAAAGCAGGCAAGCCAGTAGACAGGCTTTCTCTTACAAAGCATTTACTTAATTTAAATCTGGGGTGAAAGTAAGGTTAATTATCATTATGCCAGCATTTTGTTTACGTGTACCTACACAAACAGATTGTGATATTTAATTGCACTGTATCTAATTTATTAAAAGCTTATATAAGAGAGGAACATGGAAGGGTTTTTTTCAGAGAATGGTTCTTACCTCAGGAAAGACTGTCTTATATACAGATTCATATATATATATGTGTGCAGATACTTTAGGTATTTAGATATATACTTTTGGTAAAAGTACACATCTGTATGGACAGTTGAAGAATTTACCATAATCTTTTACCTTATTTCAGTTTGAAGTAAGAACATGTGCAGTTTAAGCCACTGATTCACAGTCCTCCTTTTTTCACCTCCCAGATCTCAGTCTGTCTGTCTGTAAAACTGCATTGCAGGTAGATGTGGTCTTTCCACAACAGCTTAAGGAGCACTTGAGACCTATTTTAGAATCTATGTATTACTAGAGTATTACATATATAGGTAATCTATGTATTACCTGTAAAACTCAGTACATACATTTGAGGACATGCTTTTGGGGGAGAAAAGATTTACAAAATTGAACTGATGCAGCAACCATAATAATAACTTAGCTAAGTAATGAAATGGTAGATTGTCACAGCTTCCTGGTTTTAACACCTATTAAGAACAATCTCTGATGAATGCCAGAAAATACTAAGATAATAATAAACTAAGAAAATACTAATGCAAGATACTAAGCAGTCTCCTGCCACATGAAGCTTGAGTACAAGGACATTCTTTATTAGTGGGCTCGAGCAGCTAAAGGCAAAGATTTTTTTAATAGTGTTGGCAAAACCAAAGCACTTTAAGCCACTGTGTTCATACAGAATGAGTTTGCAGACTCAATTATAGTGCAAATTATCACTGCTGGCATCCCTGTGATAACTGAGTAAAGATGTCAGCTATAAAAGGAATTCCAGCATTTTTTCCAAGGCTTCATTCCCTCCCAGATAGGCAGGGAAATTATGGCAAAACCTTACAGCCCAGTTAAGTAACAGACACATTTGGAGCACAGGAAGCAGGATAATGTGGCAGAGTTTGTTCAGAATGTCCCATCTTCCACAGGATATCATAGTGGTTGCCACTGCCACGTGGGTCCTTCTGTGCTACACTGTGCCACTGCCTCTATCACCACAGTGAGCTGGCTAATTAATCACAAATCTTATTAAAACATTAACAAGTAAGAGAAGTTCTGGTGCCACTTCTCAAAAGTATTAGGCTGGGCCCACTTCATTCTACTTTTTTCCATCAATTATGAAGCAGTCATTATATAAAGGTTTGGAATAAAATAACTTGCCCTACTTCCCATTTATCTCAGTGTGATGCATTTACTTTGGAAATGGTTGATTACAAATGGATAATCCTGAAACTATAAAAGAAACTATTGTGGCTCCATTTTAAACACACATTTTACCTTTTCTTGTTTCTAGGTACCTATTTCATAATAATTTCCTCCCTCTTTGTGTATGAATTTCCTTATGCAATTTACAAGTCTGCTTGGTATAACAAACCCTATTAATCTAAGATAAGTGCAGATAATATCAAGTCTATTGAAATAGTGAATTTATGAGAGAAAAGAAAGGGAGAGAGGATTTTTATCAATTAAAGATGCTGAAGATTACAAGTCCATTCTCTACAAAACAGGATCTCTGAATTCACCCAAAGGAGCCTTTGAGCTTTACAGAGAGCACTCATAATTAAAAGACAACCTATTAATTACAGAGGAGGCTGCAAGACTGAACCACTTGTTTGATCAAATCTTTACCAGTTACCTTCGGTACAGGTATAAAGTTACCAATTCTGACCTCATTGTCAGCTCCAGCCTTGATTAACTCACCTCAGCTTCAGTGAGAATGCTGGCTGCTGCTTAAGGCTGCAGCAACCAACTGCAGGGTGTCTGCCCAGTAAGACAAGTTTGCTGATCCATCTTGTGCTTTACTGAGATGTGCTCAGTCCTTCCCAGCTTTCAGCCAGGGCTGCAGGACAGTCATCCCAGGTGGTGATTTCAGAAGCTTTGGGCAGTCACAGCAGCAGTCTGAGGCCACAGTTTATGTGTTGTGGCATTTTGTACTTCTTCACAGTAACGTTTGTGAAGTAAAATAAGATAATACTTCCCTGCCACAGACATTAATTATATGTTGTGATATGTCCAGTTCTATAATGATTGCCACCAGAAGGATAGATAGTTTGACACTAAGAAGCAGGAAACAGAGTTATTTTTGTGACTAGGTGAACTCAGTCCTCTGGAGAATCGTGTCTAGTGCAGAAGGGCTTCAGAATTCTGACATGAGTGCTTTAAAAGCAGATAAAGGAGCAAATGCATAATGCATTTTAATAGGTACTTACATGTTAAATAGTGGCAGTATATTACAGCTTCGAATTTATAAATTCTTTGGATTTATATATTTTTAAAGCTTTTTGATTCTACTTTTTATAATTAAAGTAATGCAGTCTAAATGCACATAATAGAAAGTGGCAGAACAGCCCAACACACCTTTGGGAACATGACTGTGTGCTACTTCTTGCAGCTTTGTTTAGCCTCAGAAAATTAATGCTACCATTGATAAGCAACATTCATAAATTCAGGTCAGATAGTGCTGCTTTGTCTCATTTGGAGAAAAAAATAATTTCAAAGACTTGCTCTGCTGTGCTCAGAAGGTTGAATAACACCCAGGGCACTCAGACAATGGCCAACAGGGCTTCATCAATGGACCATCAAATTAAGCTTTATTTTAACGCTAATTTACATGTGTACATAAAGTTGTGGTGAGAAATGAGTACAGTTTCATTTGACAATTTGGTACCTGTAAATAACAAATGGATTTGTTTCTTGATGGCAGGATTAGTGACTTTTAAAAAAAAATTATTTATCTTTCTTTTGAACTCATAGGAGAAAATGTATAAATCGCCTATTTGTTTTCAGGTCTATAAGGAGTAGAGCACATGTTTCAAGATAAATAAATTTTAAATCACAAATGGATCTGACTGGGTAAACTCCAGAGACTTCTAACAAGATACAGAGCATTTCACTCCTATGACACTGATTTGAAATTAGCCCAGGTGAACAGACAGCAGGAGTCATTTTCATCTAATGTCTGTTCAGCAGCCTACACAAAATGAGTTGCTGGGGTTTAATGCATGCATCTCCTTGGGGTCACACAGCTGCTTTTTAGAAACCAACATGAATCAGTAGTCAGCCTGAATTATGAATATGCACAGACAAACTAGCTGTAGTATGCAGAGTAATCCACATGGGAAAGGGACTACTCTAAACACACAGAGCAGTAGACTCCAAAGGATCTGCTGCTATTCAGGAGAAAATCTTGATATCAGCACTGGTAATTCTTTGAAATCATCAACTCAAAGCATGAAGCTCAACTGCAATCAGAAAGGCAAACAGATGTTCAAAGTTACTAGGAAATATACAGAAAGAACAGGAAGCATCATCTTTCCAATGATGTTAGTTCCATATCTGGAATATTATTATCTTTTTTCATTGCCTCGTCTTAAAAATACCGGAGATCTAGAAGAGTTCCTAAAAACATCCCTGGAAAATACAAGAGAGCAATGATAATTTGAATCTTAGCACTGATTGAAAATAGAGAAAGATCAATTAGGCAATTCCTCAGTTTGAGGAGGGTCAATGAACAAGATCCATGAAAAAAAGTGGTATTGTGGATGGCATGAAGAGAGAGAATTGACATGTTTATTAATTTTTGACACATAAGAGGAAAACTAGGCAGCATTAAATAATATCACTAGGCAGCAGGTAAAAAAAAAAAACAGATGCACTTTTTCATGCTATATGTAATTAAATTATGGAACACATTGCCACAGGGTGTTACAAAACCCAGATGTGTTTAGAAAGTGGCTAGAGAGGTTCAAGGAGGTAAGGGCCATCAAGGATAATTAACACAATGCAGTTGCAACCTCTTGTATTGGAATGCCCAAGCTGCTGATTGCAAGTAGCTTAGAATATAAGCTTGGGGAAGTGCATTTCTCTGCTGCCATTTCATTTTTATGGTTTCCAAAAAGATATTTCTCCCAGGCATCTACTATTAGCTCTGCCAAGAGAGGTTTCTAGGTTGGATGGGGTGGCTACTTCTACAACAGTCTAAAAAGTATTACTTTCCTATTATTTTTGTAAATATATTCAAAGCAAACAACCAATTGTTTGTTGTGGCAAATGTACTTAAAAAGTATCCAGCATCTGATAAAAATGAGCATAGGAAGCAAATTATTTCTCAAGGGCAAAATATCTCTTGAAGGTTTTGTTGTTGTTGTTGGTTGTGGTGTGGAGGTACTAAATGCAGCTTTTTCAACAATAATTCAAAAGTGCTATGACAGTTGAATTTCTAAATATGCAAACTGAAAAATATATGGTGAGTTTACAGAGCAATAACATTGAGTTCAGGGGAAAATCTGTTTAATACTTCAGGAAAAAAAAGATCTTTAGAATCTTTGTATTTCATAGGAAAAGTATTTGTTTCAAATTTAACTCTATGAATGCTGATATTTTATAGATGCCTAAAGAATGAAAGGACTAATTTCAGATTATCTCCTGTAGTATCCAGTATACTGTAATTTAGAGATGGATATGAAGTTCTATTCACATGGAAATTATCTTGTTCTCGATATAAATTGTAATTGTGTATTATAACCTTTTTTTTACACTTTTCAAAATGAGATTGTTGCCAATATTTGTTATAGAGGAAGTTGCCATTCTATGTACACACCTATTATATATTCCTTCTGTACTTTCCCTGGACTTTTTAGTTTCTCAGAATTAAAAACTCCAACAACTATTTTTATTTCTTTGTGTGCTCTTGTACATAAATCTATCTGTATGTAGCCATCTAGCATCTTCTTTTAAATCAATAGGTTGTGTTTTCAAATAATTTTCAAGCATCTGGCATAAAAATGTCTGCAATTTGCTTCCACAGAAAGGACATTGCAATAGGAGTTGCATATGGGTCAAGACAATGACACACAGAGGTATTAGAGAAACAGAACCAGCTTTGTAATTCAATCAATTCTCCAACACCCTTCTGCATGAGGGCTACAAACATTCATATTTAAATATATATTACAATTTTTCTCAAAATCTTAAAATATAGAATAACAGCTCATGTTGAACTCTAGAATCTAGAGGAAAATTTAACTATCTATATGTTTAACTTAAGAATGTTTACCTTTCTATAGCCAAAATTTTCTAAGGAAAAGAAGAAAAAGATAAAACAGTTTCACATGTTGGCACTAGTTACATCAGCAGAACTTGCTGTTATTGTAGTAATCAAATTTGGATGTCTGGATCATTATCACACATAATGGATGGAAATTTTTTTAAGTGTTATTTCTTTCTATTTGATTTGAAGTACTGTTATGCATCATGAAAAAGGTTTTTTGAACCTGAAATCTGAACTCATCACTCATTGGGAGCTGCTTATCCAGGCTATTAAAATAATTTTTTTAAGTACATGTCTGGTTAAATTCAAAGCCAAAATGGAGGTTTAAATCTTCTCGCTGTCAAGAAAAAAGGGAGCTTAACCATATTTATGAAAGCTCTCGAGAAAAAGAGGATCAGTACCAAACTGAAGGGTCTTCCCATAACAGTGAGAAGCCACTGACAACTGACAAAACCACTTTAGAGCTTCCACACTGGGGATGAAGTCCTAGCTCAAGGGAAGGAGTAGAAACCTAATGCTGACCCCAAATAGCTTAATGAACAAATACCAACACAACAGAGATTGGTTAAACAGCACTATTCCTTCTAAAATATGGAGATAACTTCAACTATCTTCCCAAACAGCTACTGAGATGAAATTGTTTTAGAAAATGATAAGATGCACTTGAAAATTTTGTGCAATCTCCGAGGAAAAAGATCCACTCAGCTTGACTACAGTGTGAAAGTTGACTTCTACAGAAATGCTCTTTAAGTCCAGTCACCAGAGGCTACAGATCTTAAAAAAGAGAATGCAGATGTTAATGATGTGAAGATGACAGAAAACCAACAGATAATGAGTACTGAAACTATGAAGACTGTACAAGAAAAGACCCCAAAAAAGCATAAGTCTGTGTGGAATAGTTTTTACTAGGCAATATTCTACAATCACTGCCTCTCCTTTTGTGACCATGCTGTCTGCCTCCAACAAACATACTTATATTTGAAAATAAATCCCATTCTGTATTTACTTGTGTTCAATTAATTTGTATTTTCACTTGTGATAGGATAAACTTTTCTGGGTCTTCCATTATGACAATATTTATCTAGCAAAGTAGCTGAGTAATTCATATAAATAATGCAACTTATTTTCTGTCTTTGCCATTTGTAAGACAGAAAATCTCACTTCATAGATTTTAAGAAATTATGTAGATAGCAAAATGAAATAAAGAAAAACATCGGTGTTCTACTCAATATATCCCTCTTTCTGAGGTGCAGGGACACTCAGTGGAGAGGGACATATAGTGATAGGACAAGGGGGGATGGCTGTAAACTGAAGATTAGATGCTGGATTTAGATTAGAAGTGTCCAAGGCCAGGCTGGATGGGGCTCTGAGCAACCTGGTGCACTGGAAAGTGTCCCTGCCCATGGCAGGGGCGCTGGAACCAGGTGACACTTAATGTCCCTTCCAATCCAAACTATCCTCTGATTCTATGATGGCCATGCAGCTCTGGTTTGGAGACCTGCTTCAGAAAATGAGCAATGCAGCCCAACATCTGCATGTGTGACTATGGAACAGGCTGCATCAGTATGCAAGTCTTTCTATATTTCCATATTTCTTTGCCTTCGGTTAATTAAGTTCTCCCTTGAATGTCTGACTATAGCAAGATAATCTCTACTTTGCAAAGATTAACCCCATTAATACCAATTAACACATAACAAAGGAGGCTTTTAATGTTTTACAGCAGCAGGCTAAGGAGGATGGTTCTGAGGAGGATTAGAGGGGATCACTTGTATCTGTAGTTTATGACATCTCATTAAATAGTTTATAATAACCGTCAAACATTTTATAGTGATGAAGTTGTAAATGTTTAAGAAGTGGGATCCATTACTGCAGTGAAGAAGAAGAATCTCTCTCATACAGTTTAATATGTGGGAAAAGAGGAAAAAGACAGGTCTGACAGAAAGCAAAGGCTCAAAGATGGGATCATGAGCATCACAGGTTTTCAGAATGAAATCTAGATTTGTTCTCTTGTTTATAAAAAGCAAAACAAACCACAGACACCACCTCACAACCCCCACCCCCCCAAAAAAGAACCAAACCAACAAAAGAACACCCAAACCAAGCAAACAGCCTGCACCCACTTTAAAGCACTCCAAGTTCAATAGAGAAATTAGCTTTTTCCTGATTACAGATAACATTTCTTCTCTGCATTTTAACCTACAAAAATCTCTGGCCAATGTCAGTGAATTAATATATTTTTCAGAATTAGAACTTCAGGCATGTTGTAGTTTTTCATTGAAAATATAAAGTGTATATTTTAAAATAAAAAACAATTATATTCTTCCTAACACTCAATTCTTATCAACTTTTACTTAATTGAGAATAGGATTCTTCTGTGCTAGAGATCTCTACAACAATAGTAAGGAAGGACTCCTGTCCTGAGGTCTTTACAAGGGATACAGAAAAAGCAGATATTAAAATGAAAATTTATTTTCCTATGTTTACTGAATGGACTTATGAACAGGAAAATTTCATATATTTTCCCCTCAAACTCTACTGTAACTGTTTCCCTCTCTACTTTCCCATCAACATGCTCAAACTCACATTGGAAAATAACATTATTGGATATACTAACATCAGAGTTTATTTCATAAACAACAACTGAATCAATAGTTTGTGGGTTTTTTTGTTTTGTTTTCTTCCCTTTCAGACACCGAAGTTAAAAATATTTCAATGGATGAATGCATACTGAAATCCTTGGGAAATATACTTGGTATTTTTAGTGCAGGCAGAAAGTGCAAAATGAATTTTCTTCCTCTGTACAAGACAGTACCTTTACAGGGCATGAGAAAAATGGAACCTTGCATATTTGATAAGAGCCAATTAATCTCCAGTCTAATGCTCTGTTCTGTTCTGCTTTGCCACCCTCCTCTTCCACTGATATTTTATTCTTCTTCCAAAGATCTGAGAACGTGTTGGGCCTGGGAGCTGCCACTCTGGCAGGTTCATGTGGGGAGATGCTGCTGTCAGGCCATGTCACACTGGCAGGAATTGCACTTGAGTAACTACATTAATTTAACAGAATACCCATATAAATTCAGCGACCTATATAAAGTCTGCTTTGCTGAACTGACACTATTGCTGCCGCGCATTGCCTCAGAGCCCTCCTGCTCCCCCACAGCCTTCCTGCTTGTTGCTAGGTAACCAGAAGGATTTTGTAAGCCAGCCCAAAGCAGGTTTTTGGGTTTGGGCATGAACTTCAGTAATTTGTTAACTAGCAAATACAGAAATCAGAATTTGCCATCAGAACCTGTTGGCAAAATTGCAGCTCAAGGGTGTGTGTGTGGGTGTGTGTGTGTGTGTGTGTGTGTGTGTGTGTGCCCATTACTGGCCACCAAGGCAGTATTTTTGTCAGAACAGAGCCATGGTATCTTTTCCACATATTCCACAGGGATATCAAACGTAACCATCTGCTAAAAAATTGCATTA
Organism: Notiomystis cincta; assembly: GCA_013398075.1. NCBI lineage: Eukaryota > Metazoa > Chordata > Aves > Passeriformes > Notiomystidae > Notiomystis > Notiomystis cincta. Next base: position 38,849 of record VZRX01009994.1, read on the forward strand.
TCTCCTATCTGAACACGATGTACCTTCTCAGAATTTCAAGAGACCGTTATGAACAGTGTGCTATTCAATAACTGATATGTCAAACATGCTTTAACACTTCAGAAGCAGCGACAGAACACAAAGTACACGTTTGTGTATGTATCTTCTCCATATTCTCATATTATTGTGGAAATACAGCAATTATGCATGTGTATGTAGCAGGATTCAGAAGCACCTCTGAGAAAAGAAAAAAAGGATGTACATGTGTACATCAACCTCCCACGACAAATCTGGTTACAGCATATTTTTGCCTTCATGGTATAGCCACAAAGAGTTATAAAGTCAATGTCAGAGTTTATTAATCTCTCTGTAACTACAGAAAGGGACATTTTACAGCAATTTAATTATTCAATTGGACAAGATAGACTTGTATCATGTTCATTACCTTCTTCTTCCTTTCCACAGAAGTGCTCCCTTCAAAACTAATTTCTGACTTTCCTTCGACAGCACTTGCCATTGAACTTTCTAATTGACAGCATTTGAAAGCTGGGAGACTCTTGTGTGTGCCCCAGTCTTCCATGATCCACTTCAGGCATTTCCTTTAAAATATCCCAAGGTTACTCTCTTGCCCTTTCATAGAAAAACATTAGAAAATCATATGGCAGTGTAAATTAGACAGCCACCTGCAAATCACAGATTTTCTAAGAGGTGATAAAATAGCGCTGTTCACTCAGTCACCTGGCTTTTGCTACATCCCATCACTTTAACATCTCATCTCTTTATAAGAAATTCCCTTTGACTCCATTGGACCTCTTTTGTCTCTTCACTGAGAAGATCAGCAGTGACAGAATTCTTCTAACCCACAAACTAACACTCCAAACATGACACAATAATCAGGAACTGAAAAAAAAAAAAAAAAAAAAAAAAAATATGTNAACAAAAAACAGGAAAGGAAAAAAAAAAAAAAAAAAAAAGATATGTTCCACCTCAGTCCTCTGCATTATTTGTATCATGTAAATTGTCATGATGCCAAACAATAAGGAAGTGCTCTGCAAGTCCTGTGCTCAGGATGATGTGCTTCCTTCCCAGCTGTTGAAATTGCTATAAGGAGTCAAAATAACCGTCCTGCACAACTGACAACAGTAAATATTTTCAACCCCCAGAAATCTGATCCCATATAATTTAGCATAAACACTTACTATTCAACATACTGCATTTTAAATATGCCATAGCATGTATGATTTTACTGACCCTACCATCTTTAAGTCCACAGTGCCTTTGAATTAAAATCAGGAACAGAATTCCCTGTTCACCTAAGAAAACAATCAACCAACAAAGAACAACTGTCCCCAAACATTATGTTTTCTTCCGTCCTTGAATATCATTTGAATTGATTCTCTGTGTTTCAGACATGACCCTGAGTACTAAATACTGGTCTGGGAATAATGTAAACTATGCACTGTCTAGATGATTGCAGTTGCCAAGGGGATTGTGCTGCAGAGTTCTCTTACCCTGGAGGTATATAATTGCAGGTACTCAGAACAAACATGAATGCCTATCCAGCTTTTGATGATGCTCCATGATCTGCTTTATTATTTTATGGAAATAGAAGAACAGAGCAAAATTTAAACCAAAAATGTACCATGGGAGAGTGGCTAGTAATTTATCTGGAATCACACATGAGATATTTGGATTAGATGCTGAAGTGCAGCTCCTGCAAGGTCAGGAGACATACTCAAATCTGATTTTCTGAGCATCTACACACAGAAATCTGTATCACCATCAAAATATCAAACAGAGAGTAACAGTATGACACTTAGAAAGTCCTTGTGCCAAGACATAAGTAGCAGCCTTGGTCATTTTTAGTGTTGCCTGTCTCACTCAGCCCAGACAAACCTGGGAGTACCAGAGAGAGCTCTGTGATCCCCAGGGGAAGGTTCTGCTCCAATGGCAACGTGAAGGGTGATGCAAATACAGAGAGAATTATTCATGGATGTGGCAAAGTGCTCTCATGCTCAGCTCACATCAGCACAGGTGTTTCTAGCTCTAGTGCAGAAACCACAGAAATCTGCCAAGAGCACGTGAGAAGCACTGTGTCAACATGGTAATTTCATCATAACCTGAGTTTCCATTGAAAATTGTCTTTCAAATAAAGGAAACCTGATCCAAACAATATGTCACTGATTCCTGTTTCCAGAAAATCCACAAAGTAATGTGAATGATTGTAGACCTTAGCCCAGGGTAGTTCCAAAAGAGATGATCAAAAAGACCCTGATTTTGATCTTATTTTATCAGCTGAAAAAAGCCTGCATCTCTTTGGACACATCTCCTATGTTATCACATAATTTTATCTTTAAGAAATTACATCTGTATGTTATTTTCCTTAGTAGATTTCTGGAAAGAAAGTATTAATCATTATATTTAAATCATACATCATATGTGATGCATGACCATGTACTTAGATGGATATATTCAGGAGTTGAAATTCATTATTAAATACTAGAAAATATTTAAGGGGTAAATCGCACATAAATTACTGAAAAAAAAAAGGTAACTACTTTTAAATTAATACATAGTTCTTAGATAACAGAATTAATCTTGAAGAGTAAGTTCATTAAATCAAAAGATTGCAGAATTTTATTTGCATGGTAAAGAATTGGAAAACCTATAAAATAGTCAAACCCTACTATATTCAACAAAAAACTTCCAGCAAGTTCCAGTAAAACCTGTCACAGATAGGAGTCAAGTTTGAAAAGTACTTCATCCTCAAGTACGTTTTCTGAAAATGCATTTATGTGAGAGAAAATATTTTGCATTTCACATTAAGGGTTAAGACCAAATAATACATTCCTTTAAACTGAAGGAATTCACTAGTAGAATTGTGTAGAAGAAAATAATAGGATTTGATTTAACAATTCTTGATAGAAAAAGCTTGAAAACTCTTCAGTGGATTGTTCAAAGATGAGTATTTATTTGTAGCTCAGTGAAAGTGACTTTAAGTAGTAGCAGAATTTGCCATCGAAAGCAAATATCCTGGGAGATAATTTCATATGCCTTTGTTTACTTTTTCCTGGTGTTGGCTCCACTGAAAAACTGTAAGAAAAACTGCTTTTCATTGACAGCAAAGAAAGTAAACCAAAACAAATTAAAAACAAATAAAACAAGCATACCACTAAAAATTCCTGATAAGCTTTCAAAGAGTCAACATGGGATGAATTTTGCATGGGGCTTAACATTTTCCTTTATGATATATGAAAGGGTTAGCACATCTTTCAGCATGATTCAGCTCTCATCAGGCCATTAAATATATGAATATTAAATCTATTTCATTGCTCCTCTAATGATATTTGAAGGTACTTGCTTTGTCCCCAGAGTAGGCTTTCAAAAAGAACAAATAAATAAGACCAAGATTTTTTTTTTTTTAGTTCTCATTTACATTTAAAAGTTTGAGCTCACTTAGTGATAAAGGACTACAGATTTGCCCCAAGAGCTTTATAGAGGCTTATTAAAAGAAAAATGCTATTCAGTGCACATGCTGCACATGAGACAGAAGAATATTGATAAGATTGGTTTTGGTTTCATTTAAGACATTTATGAATGCAGTTCCTCACACACATGTACATACTCACACTAAGTCTCCTCCCAAAGATGTTCAATCATCAACCTCAAATCACATAAATATATATTAAATCTGTGTGGGTGCTCTTCATAGCACTACTCTTCATTAAAAGACTCTAATATTAATAATTTTACCCACAAACTGGCAACTGAAAACAAACACTTTGAAAAAAGTTTTTAAAGTCCAGTGTTCTGGGAGGCAAATTTACATTGGCAATGAAAATCAACTCATCATTTATCTTCATTATGAAGCCAAACATCCTAATAAGTTATTAATCTTATGTTAAATCAAAAAGTAATGTTTTTAGACCCACTCTTCCAGTTTTAATGAGTTATGTAAAAGATACCTCACTCCTCTGGAGATCCTTGGTTTCCGTGTGCCTTTTGTGCACCTCCAAGTTTTGGTTACGTGCTTCCTGGAAGAAGTGGGACACCTGACATGATTTCATGATGTTGGATCTCATCACCTTCTGCAGAGTTTTATCTACCACCTCCCATACTGTAACTTCATACTGCAGAAAATGGAATTTAATAATTGCATACTTTTAAGAATTTTTGCTCGAGTACATTTTTACCCTATCTCCTCTTCAAGGTTAGGTGAGTAATCTGTCCACATTAACCACCTGAATACAGCAGTCCAAGCAGGGCTTTTTTCAGTTTGGCTGCTGTTTCCTGTTCTATTTCCTTGTTACTTCCCAATATTATGCTGTTTATCTATGTAATATATCCATATTTGTTCTCACGTACATATGGAAGCTGTGCTCTGCAGTCAACTTTCTAATTTGGGCAGCTCTAATCATAAACACTTCAAGCTATTTTAGCCTCAGGAAACTAAAGATGCACAAATGCATATATAAATATACAAGCATACATATATATATTCTTGTATATATACATATTCTTGTATATATACAAATTCTTGTATAAATATATTCTTATATGCAACTAAACTGGGATTTGAGACTGGGATGCATGGGAAAAATCCAAAACAACAAACACCCAAACACCAGTAACTTACAGAACCAGAATCTTTGTTGCAGATCAAAGGTGTATACTCTTTGCTACCACCCTCTCTTCTGCAATTCCTTATTTGTTAATTTTATAATTAACAAATAAAACTCAGAGAGAACAAACGGCAACCTATTTTCTGCCAAGGGTGGTGGGGGACAATTTTCATGTTAACTTTGAAAAGTCGACATTCCTCAATAAAATTTATTATATGCCCTTAAAGATTAATTTTTCTAAACTCTTTGTAGGTAACATTCCCATGCCAAGTTGACCACTGGTAACCTTCCTGTAGACTACACAGCATCTGTGGAATTTCAGAACAGCCCTTGACCTGGTCTGCCACTACTTTCCTTCAAATTTCTCTTGCAAACCACTTGCAGCACAGGGAGGAAAGGTAAATTGAAAAGAGGAAGAAGAAGCATTTCCAATATACAAGGCATTCATCTTGCTACCCTGGATTTGAAAGTCACCCTGGTTTTATTACTGGAAATTATTGTGCAGCCATCATAAAAGAGAAGGTATAACACTCTCATGTATTCAAATAAGGGTACAGATTTAATTTACAGGATTTCAATGAGAAGTGAAAGTGGCTCTTTGCAACACAATTCAGGAACAGCATAATTCAGCTCTTTTTGGTTACAAATATTCTCTGACGGGTGAGCTACGCTCTTTCTTCCACATTGCAGCAGAATTGATTCATTGGCAAATGGTGCAGTCTAATCACTTCTAGTCTACACAGCTTACAGCACAAAAGAGGGTTAATAATCCTAGAAGCTTGAACACATTTTAAATGCTGTTTATTCAGAAGTGAGATTTCCAGTCTCTTGGGTATTGCCTCACAATTCCTGTTTGTATCCTCAAATAATTACTGTCCAAAATACACTTGAAACTAGCTCAGTCTATTTCTTTATCTACTCTTTTTGACAGTCATTGCATTGAGGGATGCAATATAATTGTGTTATTTCAGGCAATAAAACAGTCATCCCCCATAGACAAATAATCAAGCAATTTAAAATGTGGTCATGGTTGCCTGAGCAGCCAGATTCTGATTTCAAAAGGCCTAGCTACATAACCCTGAGTATGTTGTGCTTTTTAGGGGAAAATCCTTTCACAAAATAAATATTACCTGGGGGCATAAGGGAAAAGTATACAGTATTTATTGTTTTTGCAAACATCTTGTCTGCTCTCGGGATATAACAGCATGAGAAAATCCTTAAACTTCACTGTTTTCCTTCTCACACACACACAGTTTTCTGTCTGCTTTTCACATATACACACAGGTTTGGGGTACTTTTGGGTAGGGTTGTGGTTTTTTTTTTTAATCTAAGACTTCAAGTTGTGGATATTTTGTTAATTTATTATAGTACTGTGAAAGCTATGGAAAGCAATTAATAAATCCTACAGATGAGAAAGCCATTGGAGAAGGCTGGAAGACAGATAATAGTTACAGTAAGAGGAACATGTTCTTGACAGCATGAAGCTTATTTATATAGGCTTCACAGCCAGCCCTGAGGCATTGAATTCAAATGAAATTGACAGATGTCACACATACCAATCACCAAATTAGAATCTGCAACTTCATCTACCAAGTATTTGAAGTTCTTTGGTTACGACTTGACTTAGTCTTCTTGAAGAGTTTAAGTCAGAGGCAGCTGTAGCAGTTAACAGGTGATAATATTTTGATTTGGACTCTTTTAAATGAAGTATCGATATCATAGCAGGTAGCAAAATCCTATTGAGGGTTTTAGAACATAAGACCCATAAGACAAAGGAAGAAGAGGCAAATCTCATCCTTCTTTTTTACTAGTTTCCTTTTGACCATCAAATCTGATTTCCTGCAGGTCTTTTCTCTGTGGAGAGACCAATTTTCCAACTTTTGAAGATGTGCATCCTGCTCCACTCCAGGACCTGCTCTTCATGTTCAGGGAGACCATGGCTCTCCCTGAGCCACAGATCTGTCCTCTCAGTGTCCCCCAGCACCATTTACACCTCAGGATGTGCAGAGCCTCATTTGAAGGCAAAACCAACCAATGTGACCCAGCAACGCAGGGCAGGGCACCACCAAGGACAGGGGAAAATGCAGGGCCCCAGACATTCACTGAACAGCTTTGGTATTGTCACATATTTCTCATCATATTTTACATTTGTAATGAAAGACCCTTTTCTCACAGCTCAGTAACCACAGACAATTGCTCAGTCTCCTTCATGGGTAGGTTTTCATTAAAAGGTTTCTTTTAATTTAAAAAAAAATAAAAATCTGAATGCTCTTAAGTCAGCAAAATCCCCAGAAAATCATAACTATAATGAAAGTAAGTCCTCACAGATATTTTGTAAAATCTCGTTGATTTTTTCATTTATCTTTATATAGAAATAATGTGAAAATAAGTCCTGTTCTTACCCACATTTGTCATTGACATCTCTATCTTAACTTATACAGACAATAACAACAAAACCATACTTGCTTATATGTCATTTTCCTAGACAATCATTCATGATGGCACAAAAAAGTATTTTTTAACCACACAGCACATTCCTCCTAGATTAAGAATCAAAACACCAAAGCAAATATGTTATTAGTGACTTTTGATCTGTTCCAAAATGATTTTTCTTCCTTGTCCAGAAACTTTTATACTTTTATACATTGCCTTGGGAATATAATTTTAGAGCCAGGAAGTCTTGTGGCACTTTGGAGAACACCACTATCCCCAGAGTTTTCTCTGGGTTAGGTTTTTTGTTTGTTTTTTAATGAAATAAGGAGCTACAGAATATAACTTGCCTTTCCCCTGCTCCCAGAAATGAACAAGATTAGAAGACAATAAGTCAAATTTCCCCCACATATCCAAGTCAGATTTTTATCATATGCTGGTTTCAGAGGATAAATAATTTTACTGTTTCCATGCATAAGTTTGCCTCATTATATCTTCTTGATATTAGGACAATTTGCTAGTAGTAGCAAGGAGGCAAGGTTAATCATCAGGTAAAGAAATACACTTAAAATATTTAAGCTATGCTGGTTAGGCAAGATTTACTCAGTGACTCTACTGCTGATAATTATTTATTATTAAACTAGGTTTTAAAAAAATATTTTATATACAAATAAGCTCCATAATCACTCATAATCTTCAGCGTTTATATTGCTTTTATACTTAGCTATTCTATTTGGGAAAAAAGAAAACAATTTCTTTTTAGCTTTGCTCTGAGCCCACACTGAGATCAGAGATCTTGAAAAAATATTTAAAATACAAAAGTCAGAGACTTTTAAATATCTTCCTATATACTAAAATAATTTGTTTTCTAAACACATGAAAGGAAACAGAAGTGATACTAGAATTGTTCATAAATCAATATCCCTCCTCTTGCTCACTGTGCCCTTCACGCAACTCTCTGCTAGCTGCAAACTCTATGACACCTCTGAGTTCCTAACAAATCTGATTTTCTATCACAGAACGGCAAAGCTCAGCCAACATCCCTGCAGGGGCTGTTTCTCCTCCCGTCCCCGGGTTGAAACACCCTCCCCTTCCCTCCCCAAAATTACCCAAACTCGTCCGGGGGAAAAGCCCCGGCCCTGGCAGAGCAACACCCCCGCCCAAGGCGTTCACCGCGCTCACTTCTAGACCTGAGGAGGAGGGAAATTGGGAAATAAGTATTTGTAAACTGCCTGAAAGACTCCCGCGGAAAGATTTATTGAAGCAGTAAATGACAGCAATTCCTCCTTACCCCTATCAGCACGAATATCCACTCTGTTTACAACACAGATTAAAGTTCTAGTTTAATGTGTTGTTTCCTTTCCACAAAGGCTTTCTGCCCTTTAGTTGAATCAATCTTCCCGAAGATGGAATACTTCACAGTCCATATTTAAGATAAGATTGAAATAGATAAGGCTGAATGTGCTCTTAAAGGGCAAAAAATACCCACAACAATCTGCAAAATTTACTCACTCCAGAGAAGCCTTGCTCTGTGAGGAGGAGGGAAGATATTTCCTCCAACTTTTCCCAAATTAAGTACAGCCCCCCTGCTCTGTGTCTCTTCTTATTGTTTCATGGATCTGTGCCTGCATCTTTCCTGCATCCCTTCACTTTTTTCCTAGAGGATGGAATTGCTGATTGCTTTGCCCTTTCTCTCAGAGCTGATGTTTGAGAAAGCTACAAGAGAAACCAAGGTGTTGCGTTATTTGCTCACATCTCACTCCATATGAATGTGCTGTCACTGCCTTTGGCAGTGCTGTCACAGGTGCACAGCAGGCACAAACGATGCCATATATCCATTCAATAATACCATAAAATCGTGTATTGTTGGAGACAGTGACTCATTGACTCTTCCCTTTGAAATTCCCAGAGAGAAGCGTTCAATGCTTCAGAAACACAAAAGAAAAATGGTCCAACCCCAGCAAAAAAAAAAAAGTAACAGCAGTAATGGAAAAACATTCACACTGCTTTTCGTGTCTGTGGCTCCCAACACATTTTGCAAATGGTTGGAAACTGCTACCAAAAGTGAAGAGTTTTTACATATTGATTACAAAGACCAGTGGCAAAACTATAATTACTACAGAAACAGATATTCAGTTTCTCCCACTTTCAGATACATAAACTTGAGGATCTTCTCCACTGTTCATACATGAGGAACCAGAGTGTCCTGAAATGGAGCAGATCCTCCAGGCTCACTGCACTGTATGCATGGGGTCAGCTCTTACCTCACGGACACAGGGACTGTGTCCACACCAGAACTTTTACCTTCGGTGAAAGCCTCTTTGTCTCACTTTCCTCCTCTGTAGGGCCTAACCACCCAAAGAGAAGTGCACTGCATCTCCACTGCATCTGCATTGCTTTTCAGAGCAGACCTGCTGAAAAGCATCCAGGAAGTGCATTCATGTGCATGTATTTATGTGTGTGTGTGTCTACAATAAAGAAAATAATGGATTTATATTTGTTTCTAATCTTTTGTGTCTTGACTGATCTATTTCTTGTAGTTTTACTTTTTCATGGGCACTTTACTCAACATTGTCCCTGCCTATGGAACTGGATGTTCTGTGGGTCTAGATGATCTCTAAGTTCCCTTCCAACCCAAACCATTCTGTGATTCTGTGATTATCTGGATGCACGTATGTTCTGGAAGTAAAATCACCAACTTCTTCTTGCCATTACTTGTGCCATTCCTTGGAAACACCCTGAGAAATGAAATGGAATAAAAAGAATTAATCGTGTCAATTAGGATTGCAGAGAAACAAGACCACTGGAAGTTTCCACAGGGGATGGAGAGAGAGCAGTTTATATCTGAACAACAGACATATCACGATGACCCTTTTAATTTTGCATAACTTACCCTGCAAAGACAGCCTCTCAGCTATCAAACACTCTGCAGCTGCACTAACATAGAGCACTTGATGGAAACTTAAATGAAGATGCAGAAATTTAACCCAAGGACAAACTCAGAAGCAAGAGGTATCAATACTTATTTCCCCCTGATGAATATCCTGTGGCATATTTGCAATATGTGTGGTATGTGTCTGAAAGAGTTTATATCTTATTCTGTCCACACAGAGAACTGCATTTGTCACACAAGACTGCTTGGAAGAGATGAACACTTCTCATATGCCTCTGATATACCCTTAAAATCAAAGCTGCAACGCTGCCACAGCAAACCAGTGTGAAAGACTTGGTTCTCAGCCCATCAACTCTCTTAGGACTTAATTAACATTTTAAAAGGACAAAATAATTTCCCCTACTGAACCAATATAGCAACACATGTCAGATCACAACTTAAAAATTAAACTAAAGCAGCAGACCACTACCGGTGGATTAGATGTGATGAATTTGCACAACTGTAAAATTTTGGCACCATTCCTAGCAATGTGCTTCCACAGCTGTGCTATCAGTACTTAAAAGGCATTTTAAAAAAGACCTATAATTATCTGTGATCAACATAAGGAAAATCCATTTAGAAATAGGCTGGTCCAATTCTTCAGTGATGTCGACTGAATGACAGTCTCGTGGCACCTCCACCAACCATGCACGAAATATGGTTAGAGAAATCTAAATTTCCAAGAGGTTTCCGAAATTTTAAATTAAAAAAAGTTAACAAAGAAAACACACAAAAAAACCACCAAAAAACCATGCCCCTCCAATAAAAAGAACCAAAACTCAGCTTTTTTTTTTCACTCAGGTTATAAAACACACTTTAGAGGAGACAGAGTATAAGTCTCCTCTTCAGAGGTAACATCTTCCTGTGTTAAGGTATGCACGAAAGATGAATTACCTTGCTCCAGTCAGGCTGTTCAGCTGACACCCTGCAGCCACACCACAACTGCCACAGAAACCTGGGAAGTTTGAATTTACCGTGTTGTGCTGTTCTGCACTTCCATTTACTATCAACACTTTGAGTTTGTGGGGAGGAAAAAATCCTGATGACCCTAGAGACTGACTCTCAATTAGAGACAAAGAGTGATACAACCAAACAATACTGAATGAGACCAGACACTACCAGGAAGTTTGGGATGAATCCCAGCATCCTACAACCCTGCATCATGGAGAAAATTTATTATTAAAAATACTCATCTTTTTAATTAAAATCATATGTTGAGTGAAAACTGAAGGTACAGAAAACCTTTGAAACTGTAGAGACAAAGGAAAAGGCTTCTAATCTGAAACATAATAAAATTCATTTAATATTCATTTGAAGGAAAACAGCATACTCAAAACCTAAGGAAACATGAAAAAAAATTATAAGGAAGACTTATTTGGGCTTCCAACCCTTTTGTGCCAGCAAATTAGAATGAAATTAAGAAAATAGTAGGGACGTATAAATCTTTCATGGAAATAATAAGGATATCTTGTGCCTTCTGAAATTTTATCATAGACCAAATTTTTCTATCTTATAATTTTCTTCTACTATTTTGTAAAGAAAAAGAAACTTCTATTATTTTGTAAAAAAAGAAATTTGAAACAAACAAACAAACAAAAATGCTGCAAAATTAGATGTTTCACAAGGCGTCTTTCCTTTTTTTTTCCCAAAATTCTAATACCAGTTTTATTAGACAGCCTAAAATGTTATTCCCACTTGAGGAGAAAAAGGGGAAAAAATGTACAAATAAGTCTCCTCTTAGTTTCTAATGAAAAATATTGTATTACTGAAAATAACTCCAGAGGATAAAAATGGAAAGTTCTACTAAATTAAATATTTCACTTCTGCCATCTTTGTCCATTCTATGCATTCTAGTGCTTCTTTCATGTTAATTTTTATAAATCCAATTTTAAAATCAGCAGAAGTCGATGTTAAAATGATGCATGCATGCAGAAATTGCCAACTGGGCTCTCCCAGAACACAAATTTCTACTTTTTCTTTTGGGAAATTATTTTCTTAATGTAAAGTATGAGCAGTTTATTTTTTAGAATTACAGCTTAAATCTCTTGCTGGAGTAATCTCTTAGTGTCCTAGTAGAACATCATAACAACCTAAGTAGTTCCCTATGACTTTCTTGGCCCACACAAGTCTAAGGAATATTGCTTTTATTCCTTTTAAAATAGTCCCTTAAAGAGTTTCCAATGTGATTTATTTGAAATTAATTTATCAATGGGTTCAATTCATCAAAGGATGATCCAGCTATACCAGGAAACACAAAGCACAAAGTGAGAAGGCAAGAATAGTTTCACACTTCTTTTCAACTTCCTTCATCTTTTCGATATATTTTTTCTCCTCCTGTAATGTTTATTTTCTCAGGATTCTTCCCTCACCATTACCACTGCATTTTATTTTATTCTTCATTGCCTGGTTCAGCCCTTCATTATTTTATTGTTGTGTTAGGTGGATGAAAGCTTTTTTTGCAGTACAGAATTGATTGCTTCCCCACAGGAGTGTCAGAAATCAGCAGGGAGTTGAAAAAATAAACATCCAGAGCCAGTGTTTCTCCAGACAGAAACAGAAGGGGACAATATTTCCAACAATAATTACTCATGTCCATCTTGATGGAAACACTGCTGACATAGGAAACAGAATTTATTTAAAAACTAAAAATAGGAGAACAGAACAATCTCTGTAAAGGAAGTTTTAGAAAAAGCTATGGAAATTGTCAATTCCTCTGTTTTATCCAGTCTGTTAAGGTCATGATGGCTGTTTAGGTATTTGCTTTCTAGGAATCTTAGAGCATTGCTATCTAATGTCTTTAAAAAAAAAAAAAGTGGTTTTATACTACTTGTAATCCTTTTATAGCATTAATATTCAAAGGCATTTATATTTTCCCCCAAGTCTTTATAACTTGATAAAATTCTTAATTTTGATCCTTCTTCATCACAAAAAATTATATATTCCAACAAGGTAAAAAAAGAATAAAACCACTCTTTCAACGTGGAAGACAGTTACTTAACACATGGTATGTGACCAACAGCAATAATCTCATCTACAATATTCAAAACATATATATTATTTCTGAAACGACTTTGTTTTATCCAAACTTTGCTTTATCCAATAGGAAGGAGCTGGTTAGGAGTTCAACACCAAGCTCTGCTCAGGAACACACCAGTGACCTGTCTTTGTCTCAGTGCCCCTTAGAGTGTGCTCCCAACACAGGAGGGACGGGTGGGTGTCCAGCAAGGTGGTTCCAGAAAATAAGAATTGAAATGGCAAGCCCAGGAGGGCAAGAGAAAGGAAAACCTGCTCGATATCACGTGGGTACTGACAAAAACAGAACTCAGCTTTCCACGTCCTTTTTTAGACAGCTAACTGTCCTTTTGAGGAATTAAGTGAGCAAATTTAATCAAACTGAATTACATCTTATGGAATTAAATTAGTTATAGGGGTTGGATTAATTCTGTGGTCCACTAACTCCAGTTCTGTTTTACTAGATTCTCTCTTGGCTCATTTATTCTCTTTGTTTAATTTCTTTTTTTATACATTTCTTCCTTTATTCCTTTAATCTCACCTGTAGAACCACCTTTAACTTTTTAAACAATACACACATACAGACCCATCTGCCTGCAGAGCATTCCAAGACAGTTTTTCTTTTAAATTTTTTTCTTTTTTTTTTTTTTTGTAATTTAGTTGCATTTAACTGAGCTAGTGTGAAAGGAACAGAAGTGCTTCTTCAAGTCAACAGAGTTCAAAACTTTTTGCTAAAATAAAATACAACTGTAGTTTATATTTTAAATTTGATGAAAATATAACTCATGCAAAAANTTGCATTTAACTGAGCTAGTGTGAAAGGAACAGAAGTGCTTCTTCAAGTCAACAGAGTTCAAAACTTTTTGCTAAAATAAAATACAACTGTAGTTTATATTTTAAATTTGATGAAAATATAACTCATGCAAAAACTTCTCCAAACTAGGATATGAGGCGTAAATTGCTATAGCAGCAGAGAATCAAAGAAATTAAGAAATCTCTCACTGCACAAGCTATTTCAAGTAGACTGAGAAAAGCCCCAGGGAGTACCAGATATGCACCTCCAGTAAGTGGAGTCTGGATGACTTAAGAGAATTTCCTTTCATACTCCATGTGAGAAATTGTTGAGGAGCTGAAAGTCCAGATTAAATCATACGTGTACCACAAAACACGAGAAGAAAACAGAAAACTATGGATAAAGCAGTCAGAATCCTTGCAGAAGCTGCATGACACATATAAAAGTAACTAATTTTTGAGCTTGCAAATTGTGCTGTTGGAAAATATAGAAGGATTATCTGGGATATATAGTTCCCACTTCTTCCTGTAAACATGACATCTTACTGTTCCTTTCAAGTCCAATAATACTCTAATGAATTCTGGTTTGTTGTTTGTTTTTTTTTTTTTTTTTTGCTAAGAATTTCCATCTTAACAAAATGTTTGCTTTTCAAAGTTCTCAAAAAGGAGAGATTGTCTTTTTATCTTACAAAAGATGACCATAAAATCATCTCATGATGTAACCATTTCAGTGTCTCCCCCTCATTCCAAAACTTCATAACTCACTGGAGTTACACTACATGAAATTCAGTCAGAATGCACTGATTTGGCCCTTTGGAGAGCACTCTGATTAACAGACAATCTGGGTGTACACTATAAACATGAGAGCAAGGAGTAAAACCAAAACAAATTAAACTAAATATTTCCTTACATATTTCTTACCTAACAAAATCATGGTGTATTCTTAGGGAAAAAAAATAGCATGTAACTATTAAAGCACAGATCTCATTTGTCTTAATAGAGTCAATCAAACCAGCACCTGTATTTTTGCAAAGCATGACTTGGCCATTTGTGTAAAATTTCCACTGTAAATCCGTGACTTTTTTATTTGTCAAGTTTTCCATTGTTTAGTTGCACTAAGCCTTACAACCTACTTGTGATTAAATGTGATAAACAACAAAAAAGCCCATTGTCCTCATTTCTAATCATACACTGCATGTCTGGACCTGAGCTATTGGCTGTTAGACTGATTACTTCTGCATCTTTGCTCTTAAGTCAATGAAGTTATTCCCACCCCAAAGCTCTCTGCCCTGCTGTGCTCTTCCAGCCACCAACTAGACACAACCACGGTGTTTTCACGGGGCACCACCATGACTGAGGTTGCAGGAACTGCAGATTTACCTGGTAGGTGTCCCAGAATCTCCCCAGGCCCATCCCCTGCTCGTGAACCTTTGCTATGTCAATAATGGTGGCTCCATGTGTTAGTTATTTGTAATACTAATATATAATATAACCCCTGTAATAAAATATCCACCACCACCTTCAGACTAACTGCAGATCAAATTTCAGAAATGAGATTTTTCTTGGCAGCACCTGCACAAATGAGAAAAATATAAATTAAATAGTTCTACTAAGAAAAATTAAGTAATTTTACTAAGAAAAACAGAAACCCAAGCACTAAAGTCTAACTGCTTTTTTTACATCTAGAAGATAAGGATTAATTTTTTCTTAATTTACTTCTTTTGGTATGAAATTGCAAGGTAGCTCCTATCATTTCTTAAACCTTCACCTCCTGGACTTAAAAAAAACCAGTGAGAATTTCAAAAATTATGTGTTTAGCTCATGTAAGACTGGGATATAACCTTTAGAGAGAGGTAAAAAAGATGAAGAGATTTTCCATGCTCCTCATTGAAAAGACTACACTAATGGTCATATCTGACATATAAAAGCTTGTGACAGCTGCTATGAAACTTTTTCATAAGACTACAAAGCTGGTATAACAAAGTACAATAATAATTTACTTGTCTTTTCTCTAATTCTGTGATCAACCTGTGATCAGTGGGGACAGGGAATCTTGAAATGATTAAATATAGTTTTTAATGTGTTAGAATATTTTAGCAAAAAAATACAATTAATCTATTACTTTTCATACATTTAGCCCTTTTTGAAGGAAAATGAAATGTCCATCTTCTATGATGAATTGAATGGAACTCACTTGCTTTGCTTTTCACATGTTATTTCTGCATATGGCAAGATTCACAAGACTTGATGAAAATTCCAGAAAGAAAATGCTTTGCAGTTTCTATTTGTACAGGACAGCAGATAAACATCTTCAAACTCCATCAAATGAACTGAAGAATAACCCATCATTAGAAAGCGATAAATCATAACCAAGAACACGATTTTTTTTTTTTTGCACAATTGTTTTACATCACACACAATGTGGTCACCTGCAAGAGAAATTTCATTAGAACTTTCTGCCAGTTATGCTCTTTCATACAGGAGACAGAGGCTTCTTTCTTAACACTGTTGTCTCTGGAGCAGTAACAGGAGGCATTGGCATGTGATTTAAGCATCAAAACGAGAGAGCACCGCACTGCTTTCGCTTTATTACAGAGCTCAGTTCATAATTTAAACTGGGATCTTCTCTAACTCTGGTATTTAATTAACCTGCAAAAGTGCTGAGTGTTTTGTAGAAATAGGAAGGAATCAGAAATAATGTCTGTGGTGCCAAGAAGGATAGGGAACACGATGGAAAAATCATAACTAATATGGTTGACATGTAACACATATATACTTACCCAAACAAACACACCCAAATGCTTTTCCTTTATGCTTATTATGAGCAAGTACGAATATCTGATTTTTTGATTAGCCAATAAAACTGGATTAACATTCAATAAGGATGAATGTATTATTTAAAACAGTCACTGGTAGTATTTTGTATTACTGCAAAGAGTATCACAGATTGTCACTGATGCAGTGTTGCACTTGACAATAACTATACCTGTTTTCTTATAGGCCTCCTACTAACCTACTTTAGGGGTTAGTAAAAAACTACATGTTTATAAAACCACGTTGACCATAGCTGCTTTCACAAATATTGGTTAGAGTAGCCATAATTTGTTAACATAAACCCATTAATTACAGATGGTAAATAGTCCAGGTTTAGGTTTACTGAATGAAATTTTTTTCAATTTTCAGATAAGCACTGGCCCTGGACAAAATGTTACCTGCCAGATGGGCAAAGAACACATGTAGTAGTTTTGTACAGAATGTATCACAATGCTTAAAAGAATTCACCAGTTAAATACTCTATTGCACTTTGAAGAAATAGGCAAACCTTGGAATCACAGCTGCAGTATTTTACATTCAGGTCCATCTTTGCCCTCTACTAAAATTTCCTTTGAGTAGATATTATTTTTCATGTAGCACATCAAAGGATAAAGCCTTGCCAAATGTTTCTTAGAGATTGCTATAGAACTTTGGGTTTCACTCTGTATTATACTTATCAGACTTCTTGAAGGGTGTGATTCATTGCCACCTATCTTCCACTGTGCTCTCTTTAAATCAGGCCTTCGTACTACAACATTCACTTGCAACTTTGAGAGCTGTGCACCAAACAGGAGATGTTTAGCACCTCAACCTATCAGAATTCCATCTGAAACTTACAGAATAGAAGTATATTTTTCAGTGGGCTCTTCATCCTGCATGCTGTTGCACACTAGAAAGCTCTAAGCAGATTTTGCTAAAAATATTATTTACCTGGCACAAGACCCTAAAAACTCTCAGTAAGGGTGGTTACAAAAGAAAACAGGTAAAAAAACGTTCAGAAATTATATATAAGATTCCTTTTTTTTCCCCAATTTAAATCAACTTAAAGTGCTTCTGTTCAGCTGCCAATGCAAAAGAAGTTTAATTTGGCAGAACTTCTGCTTGGAAGAACGAAATGTCCTGAAGTGGGTTTCCTTATGGGAAGCCTCCCTTTTAGCTTGCAGCATGCACAAAATACACCAGTCCTACACCAATAAGCTAAATCCAGAGAACATATATAAACAGAAAGGCAAAGGGTATGCATTTCTCATTGGCAAATGAGTCAGAGTTGAAATTAATGTAAACTGGGTACTCTACAGGGAATCTAATTGTCATGCAAATTACAGTAATTTATAATATCCTCTGATTTGTCTGACTTTGTTCTTTCTATTTTTTAAACCCAAATCCTGAGATTTCTTCCTGTGATTTTGTCCATGGACAGCATTTTGATTTATTTTGCTCATAGGGATAGAGCTCTTATTACAGGTATTATTAAGGTTAAACTTCTTTCATATTTGTGCCTAGAAGTCCCAGAACAACTGAACTGGAAGCCACTAGCTTTGACATAAAGATGAATTTTCTTATTGACAGGTATAAATAATAAAATACAGAACAAAGTTTTCAGCTTTGTCTGATAAATTCAGTGACAACTGAAGCTCCTTGCAAACTTTTCTGGCATTGTGAAAAGCATCTTGTGATACAATAGAGATAGTTGCAAACACCATTAGAAGGAATTATCTCAATCTTGCATTAGAAATCCAACACTGTTTTTTGCCAGTATGCTGTTTTCGTAAAATAAAATGAAAACTGTGATATTCTTCAGTAATGATCCAAAATGGTGTAATTATTCTCTTTAAAGTGATTGGGTTTTGGACCATCAGAGCAGATTATCATAAGAATTTTAACAAACTTTTGATGTTTAAAGCCACACTAAGAATGAGCTATATCCAAGTACAGAAAAAGAACCAATATTTTATTTATAATCTTAGTTTAGTGTTTGAACTACAAATTCTGGTTCTAGAATTGCTTAAAAGATCATGGGTTTTATAGGCTTTCACAAGTAAATTAATTTTTTGGTTGGTTTTTTTTACTTTTTTTTCCATTTTTTTCACAGAATGGTGCTTTCGGTAAATACAGAGCAAATCATTACATGGAGAGAAAAAAAAAAAAAAGGTTTGCTTGTTTGTTTTTCTGACTTGCAAAGTTACTATTATTATTCCATTCTCTGTTGAATAATTTCAAAAAGGGCATGAGAAAACCAAAGAAAAAAAGAGAAAGTGACAAAATAGACCGAATCTCACCACTAGAATTCACCATAAAAATTCCCAAAGTGTAACAGAATTCTTACAAAATTTTCTAGATCAGTTCTTTTAGGGAATCAAGATCTCCTATGAAAAATATGGCAAATGGGAGTCAGGGTAGGTTGGGCAGGAAAACGGGAACGAGGAGGGTAAATAACTGCAGCAAAAACAGGTTCTGAGGAATACACATAATTTTGTCTGCTTTAGATCACAATAGAATTTTTAATAAATAAATTTCTTTTTCTTTGTAAAGACACTTTTGAAACAGTAGATTTAGCCCAGTCATTTGTGTCGTTTGCTTTATAAACCATCTTTTGTTGTCCCCCCACCCCACCCCTTAATGTCATAAATGTTTTAGATTTGAGTCTCTTGAACATTGTCTTTCGAGTTCATTCGGATCAATAACGGTTCATGCACTGAACTGTGTATTGAATTTATTGTGTTAACTGTTGTTGTGTGGTTGAAAGGAGATTTATAAGAGTTATAGTGATTTAGGTGCTCATGCTCTATTGCTGGCATGGGCAAATGACTCTCTATGGGTGTGTCACCTGTCAGCTCATCATCCACATTAATGATCTCTACAGTCCGTGTTGGAGCGTGGTGGTTCTGTCGGTGATGCTGTTTCCTCATTTTGTAGAAAATCACCAGCATCACAGCAGCCATGAGAGTGATAGCCACAAAACAACCAATTATGATTTTGGTAGTCTTCATAACCTCATCTATTCCCGGGATCCCGTTGTTTGCGTCCGTCACAGGAATGGTGAACGTTTTTTCTGTTGATCTTGTGCTCTGTGGAGTGAGTGAGGTTGTCATGTTAACGGTTTCCCAGTTGGTAACTGGCGTGGGCCCAACCTGCTCTGTGGTCTGTGCCTCATCCTGAGAAGGTTCCACAGTCTCTACTGTGACGGTTGAAAAGTACGTGTAACCAGGGTTGTCCAGGGCGGTCACATTCAGCGTGGCAGAAGCCGTGGTATTCCCAACAGAGTTACTCACCATGCACGTGTACAAACCCGTGTCTTGCACAGTTACCTTTGTGAAGTTCAACGTGCCGTCACTGAGCACAGCAATCCGAACTCTGTACGCCCCATGCGTCATTACAGATCCGTTTGGAGTAATCCAAGATACAGAGGTCAGGGAGGTTGATGCCCGGCATTTCATCTCTGCAGCCATGCCTTCCGTGACGTTGAGGTCTGCTGGTGGCTCCACTATGACTGGAGCATAACACGTGAAGTAATTCAGGTCCAGCTCACCAATGTACCTTCCTTTTAAACTGGGAGGCGTGTGGCAGCGGGCACAGCATGCAGTATTGGAGGGTGCCTTGTCTTTAATCCACCAGCTGAGCCAAAGGATATCACAGTTGCAGTTCCAAGGATTGTGATGCAAGTGGATCCTTTCTAGGCGGAGTGGTGTGAACAGGTCATGAGGCAGTAGCGTTAGATTGTTGTGTGCCAGGTTGATCTCTACAAGTGACTGAAGGTTATCAAAAGCATTCCTTTCTATCACTTGAATCTGGGACTGTATCATCCACAATTTCTGAAGATGCATTAACCCTTGGAAAGAACCTGGCCGGATGGCAGTCAGGTGATTCCCAGAAAGATCTAACTCATCCAGTTTTACAAGCGGAGTAAGGTTAGGAATCTCTCGAAGATTGCACATGGCAAGGTTCAAATACCTCAAGTTGGACAGACCTTCAAAGGCACCTTCTGAGATGTATGAAAGCCTTTTCAATTCCCCCAAATCCAACCTCCGGAGAGAAGGGATTCTGTTAAAAGCATATGAAGGGATGCTCTCAATGGGGTTGTTTCTCAACCACAGTTCCTTCAGTTTTGACAGGTATACAAAAGCCCCATTTGGGATAGTGGTCAGACGATTGTCAAAGAGTTCCAAAGTGTTGAGATTGGCCAGACCATTGAAAGCCCCTATTTCAATTGTTCTGATGTGATTCCTGCTGAGCTGCAGGATTTCTAGGTGCCTCAGATGCTTGAAGCTATTAACTTTAATGATTTGGATCTGGTTCTCATGGAGATTGAGTAGCCGGGTGTTGGTGGAGATGCCGTCTGGCACGTCTCTCAGATTTTTCCGTACGCAAATCACTTTACTGAACTGGTTGCTGCAGGAGCAGACAGAAGGGCAAGTTTGAGCCCTCACCAGACCAGCCACCACAAGAAGCTGAAGAGCCAACAGCACCACAAGCAGGGGGTCAAATAGGGCCCTGTTAAACCTAGGACCTATCATTATCTGCTGTGGATGTAAGGTCATCTTGTTCAACATTCATAATTTATTTGGTGTTGGTCCTTCTGGAGTTTGAATCGTCTGAAAGAAAGGAAGAAGGGAGAAGGAGAACATTAAATTAATCTCAAATAATTGTGTTCTCTAAACAAAGGCTTCTCAAATTCTTTCAGTCAACTCTACCAATTCCTTGAAATTTGATAGTGAGAACAGCTATAGAATTTCTAATATTATTTTTGTGTACAGATAGGTATGTCAGCTGCAACTGGCAATGAGATAAGAAATAGCCAGACATTAGCTCTTCCTGCACATTCCAATGTATAATGGACGTATGTGGACAGCAGATAAGAAGTTCAACCACAGTGAATACCGAAAAGAAATGTAACTCAGGGGAAAGTTGAAAGAAAGGAAAATCCTCTCAAAATGCCAAAGTCAGTAACATAAGAATCTACTAAGACAGAAATTATAAGAGTATTCAAACTGCTAACCCTTTTTACACATTGCAAGACAATACAACAGATAACGTGAAAAGCAAGTGGAGACTCTTGTCTGGTATTGGTAAAAATCTTTGTCTGTACAAGCATGACTCCTGAATCAGAGTTTAACTAGAAGTAAGTCTCTAATACTGAATGTCATGCAGATGACAGGGCAAGATCTTTTCTATAAGAATTAAAAAAATTAAAAAAAAGCATCCTGAGCGTTATCCAATTTAATGATATGTCCTCTTCAGTTCCTTTTCAGTTCCTTTGTTTGGCACCAGCAGTAGACAAACACTCATTAGCAAATGTGTATGGAATACAGAAATAATAATAGTCATTTATTTAAATACTGAAAAATATCCCCATAGCTTCAGGCTTGGCAGTTTCATTGGCACCTTGAAAAAACTCTCAAAAAATTCTTACTGCAAGGGGAAAAAAGACCTTAACACTACAAATGATCATTACCATTTTAAGAACTTCAGTACTGATTCATTTGTGGCAGTTTTTATAGTCCCCAGCCCTCGGTTCATTTTCAATCTGCTGCTCAGTTCAAGATTCCTCTGTTGCTGAGATTAATGAAATTTCTTATAAATCAGCCAAAAGTGAAGTCTTAGAAATTACAGCAAGCTTAAAGCATATTTATAACCTAGAGCACCCAGATGGATAGTACATATATATATTCAGTAAAACAAAATACCATAAGGCGATGATTTTCCACTCCAGGCTCCAAATTGATTCGTGTTAAAAAGAGATCTTTCTCTTAAAAAAAAAAAACCAAAAACAACCAACCCAAAGCAAACAAAAAAACAACCAATCCTGAAAAAAAAAACAAAAATCCCAAACCTAGGAAAATACATTAACTTTCATCTCACAGGAATTCATTTAACAGAAGACTATTTTTTTCTAATTATATATTCAGACAATGTGTTTTTCAGAATTCATTTCTGCATTTTTAAAAAACCTGTTATAAGGGTTCAGAGCTAGCAAGTGTTCTCATCTCACTTTTAATAATTTACTGCAGAGAAAGCCAATATAATGGTTAAAAAGCTGTGAAGGGAACTAGAAAGTCTGGGCTGTATCTGTATGTTTGATCTCTCTGTATGTGCTATTTATAAAACATCATTCTTGTTATGAAAGATTCATGAAACTAATGTGTTTTGCAACCTTGAGCAAGTCACTCAACTTCTCTCTCTGCAGCTTTCACTCCTGTCCCATGGCTCTGGAGAACCCTGTGGCTGTACTGTTAGATGTTAGTGCTCTCAGCCCTCCAACCCTTCCCTCTGCCTACAGCTGTACTCCTGAGCAGCAGCTTCATGGGTTTGGGATAATGCACTCGACTAGATGAGGGGTGGCTGCTCTGCACACCTTCCTTTTCACTGCAGGCTCATGAGGTCTCTTCTCTCCTCAGAGGTGCTGAGCACAATGTGTGGAGAAACACTAATCACTAAAATTCAAGTTCGCTTGCATCAAAAATCCAACTGCAGTAAAACTATCTCCAAAAAGCGGGTGAAAAGGCCATAGTTCCCATCTTTGTTATGGAGCTATGAAGAAAAATCTTCTGTTGTGGTCAAAAGAATTCCATTAGAGCCTAATATCAATTTTAGAGTCCTTAGATAAGATCTGTGACCCATGAATTTTGCTGTTGAATAGCAATTAAACATCATCTGTGATAATGTCATTGCATTAGCATTTTTGTCACCTTTTTAAAATTTCTTTTTTCTTACAGTAATTTGGTTTTCCTTTCTCATTTTCAAAATTCTTCTAAAACTTTTACCCTAAGGACTTGGGCTGAATAATTAATTCCATTAGCAAGTAATAAAACAGACACAGAAACACAACAACCAATTATTTTACCATTGCACTGGTGCAATATTTTTGTCTTGACTGGAACTGAGATGAGGAGCTACCAGCTATCTTTGTGCAAGGCTGGTGAGGCACAGCAGCACGTGGGGCTTGCAGAGCTACAGGAATCTTCTTCTCAGACCCATTTGCTATGAAAGGCCAGCTTTGTAGGATGTCATATGGTTTTTCTACCTTTCTTTTTGTGACTTTTCTGCTCTCAGTCCTGTATCCTGGATACCCTGAAGGACCAGGAGAACTGTGGCATTTGTACAACAAAAAAGTACAGAGGATTAAGAAAGGTCATGGGAGAGCAAGCACCCTCAACATCAGACAGTGTATACACCAAGTCCCTTCAGCTGCTCTTTTCTAGCCTCCATAAAGCTGATCATCCCAAGCTATGCTGCAAGTACTCCAAGGCACTTTCCTCCTGTTCCAATTACTTGAACCTAATGGTATCTCCCAACATTTCCTTTTCCTAGTTTTTCATCCAGCAAATCTTCCCTTTTCATCACTACACATATGGTCCATGGGGAAAAAATTATCATTTTACTTGAATACAGTACATCATTACAACAAATAAATGATCCAGTTATGAGATTGATCAGTAAATACTGTCTAACCCAAACCCAAATGTTTCCATGTCCTAGTTGTAAAAAAATTTTTGAAAGAAATGCTTTTATCTTCTTAAGATAAATTCCCTATACCCTTCTTATTTTTGGTTATTGACTGAAACAATGAATCATTCACATAGAACAGTCTTTTGCTTGTGCTGAAGGCCAAAATTGCCTGTGGCTTTTACATCTACTGTTCTCCCTAGTCCTGTGCTGGGGATGTCTCAAACAAACATATGCCTCGGTACAACGATCTATCAAAGACCTCCAGGGAAATCTGACACTGTCAGCTTTCTGTAAAATTCAAACCTGTCCATACTTCAAATACAAGTTTGGTTACTGACTAATTGATAGCTTCTCTGAGCCTACACTTTTGAAGACTGGATCATCATTTTGTGATATGAGAATACAAAGTTCTAGGTAAGTTTTCATATGTATTGGTATGTTTGATCTTTCTGTGTCTATCTTGTTTAATATATAAGTACATAATATCTATATTGCCACCCCTGTGCAACATTTTCCAGGAGGCATTAAGAGCAAATCTTAGCTTTTGTTGCAACCATTTGATTTAACTTTGGATTTATTTATATTACTCAATTTTTTTTCCCTCTTGTTTGGCAATACAGGAAGTAGAATGCAGTTTTTAGGACAAGACCACACTAATTAGACTGGGTGCTGCTAAAGTACAGGGGATGATCCAAGAAAGTGATCATGACCAGCAGAAAATATACTAGGCAATAACTTGCTAGTCCTCACTTCCAACTAGTGAGCTTTGCATGAGGCTGACATATGGCAGTAAGATTCCTAGTGGCAGGAAGTATGTAGTAAAAAGGTCTTTTCTATTATACTGGTGGTTTTCCACAGCTCAGAGTTTAAATATTCAGGAAGCCTTGGTGCAGGTATTTCATATCAAGGTAATTTTAAATCAAAATTATCTTGGAAATATCCTGGGGAAAAAAAATCCAGTCAGTACAAAATCACAGTGGAAAATTAATGTAAAGCCTTGAAGAGTGTTGTGGAAATGTTTTAATGGGCTTTACATAAAGATCCATCTGGAGCTCTGTACTAGAGTAATGTGCTATTCAATACCTATTTATGCTAGAGACACATGAAGATTTAGCTTTACAAACCCACACACGGAACACAGGCCATCAACCAGCTTCTTTAGTGTTTGTTGACACCTCTTTGTGTTCTAAATAATTTTTTTTCACTTTTCTAGTACCAGAAGAGCAACTCTATGGTCAACTCAATAACACTAGTGCCCTCTGCTGTATAGACTAAAAATTTAGTTTAAAATGCTAAGAATTTCCTTACTGCACAGTTGGTTCCCCAGACACAGTACAATTATCAAATGTGTTTCCAAACATGACCTTAAGTTTGCTTGTGGCTCTGCTCTAATTACCACAGCATATAACATCTGTTATTTTAGCACTGTAATGTATATTCTCATTATGGCCATGGAGACATTCCCAGTCATATATGGAGAGCTGTTTGTTTTGTTTCCTGTTTGCATGAAAATAAAAAATCCTTTTTTGAAATTGACATTTGATATGCCTGCTCTCCTCTTTGTAGCTTATCTGACTCTTGGTTACTCTCGATGTACTACACATTTTCCTCTGAGCTAAAAGCAGTGCCCTCTTAAGATCCAGTGCAGAAGATGAAGCAAGGAATGACAGAGATAATCTACCTCTGCAGCTCTGCACAGTGCACTCTCCTTAGGGACAGCTTGAAGGATGCTGTAGCTATTGAAATGTAACTTTAAAATGTGTATGCAGAGATGCCTTCCTTATGGGCGTTGTAATAGTACCCCCAATTTATTTATTTTTTTATTTTTTATTGGTAATTAAGTCTTGGGTCTGATGTGCTTTGTCCTCCCTTTGCTATACCACCAGCAGAAAGTGACTGTGCTCGCTCTGATTGCTGGAGGATTCTCCTGTAACAGGGGGCTTTGATTACAAAAGAGAACTTCCACACCATTTCCAAAGATCTGCCTAATGAGCTATGGCAGGTGGCAAAGATATTTCCCCAAGCTCCAGTGACCCTTAGCTGGATCACTGGCAGTTTAGTTGCTGTTGGCAACTCATACTTTGCTTTCTGTCTTGTCTGTGGGTCTATGAATAACTGTCTCAGCAGCAGAGCTGTGCCAGTGCAAAAGCCATGGTTTTATCCCAATATATGGTTTAAGATACAGTATGATCTAGCACACTTTGGTTCGTGCTGAACAGCTGCCACGAAAAAATTGAAATGTGATATGTAGTGCATTGAAAATATAGACAGAATTGGTCAAGTATCAGGTGTTTAAACTATCACAGTAAAATTAAATTGTCATGAATACATCACAGGTAAGTCTCAGCTGAAGAACTGTTAAATCACCAAAACCCTCTCTCAGCCGTGTCCCAGAAAAATTCAGGATGAGAAGCATTCAAACCACTTTTTATATTTTTTTTTCAGGTTAACAAATATGTGTATGCATTCAGAAGGTGCATCTTTGCTTCACTCTATATAGCACAGTTACATATGCAGTACCTCATACTCTTTTAAAGAGGTTTTTTTGAGAGAAAAACCCTCTGCAATGATATCTGCATTTTTTTCAGAAAACAAGCCACTCTAGAGTTGCAAATTAAAAAGCAGATTTTCAAACATGTGAAGAGGACCTAGGTGCATCATACAGTGAATTATGCTGGGAAGTCTCTTCCAGTAGCATCATCACCAGAGAATTGAAAATAGTTGCTGTATGGAACAGAGCTTGGAGTACAGCAATAAAAATAGGTCCAGATCCCAGGATGACCTTATGCAGAAGTGACTCTTTTGACTCTCTTTTCAGGAACTCTGAATGCTCCAAGGGCCTGAGACTGATCCCCTTTTGGCAGCAATGCCAGCAGAAGCAGCCAAGGGAATTTCAGTGCAGAGACAAGTACACAATACACCTCAGCTCCACCAAGTACTGAAACACAGGAGGGTTAACCTTCGTCCCAGAACAGAGACTGAACTGTGGACAGGGAGTTCCACCGGGGTCAGAAATCCTCCACCAACATCTGCTCTGCAAATGCTGCAGCAGCCTCACATGTGTGTCCCCATATGGCTGTGCCGGGTTGGGCCGATGGAATCGCATTGCCAGGGATTCACTCACCATAACCTCCCGCCCACACCACCTCCTCCTGTTCTCTCTGGAAATACCTTTCCACCTGGCTGAACCCTCAAGGACCAGAGCTCTCAGTTCAAGAGCAGTGCAAACAGTTTGCATGCTGTTCCCTGCCCCTACACAGTACAATGATACTATTCTCTTTTTCCATGGGATGCTTCCATCACCAACAAAGGATCACATGCCATGTCCTTAACTGAGCACTACAATGCATCATCATGCAGAATCAGTGAAAGGGTTCACAGCAAATCTCATCTCTTCCTCTTCCTAATTTTTTATTTCTTTGTGAATTGACTCCTGGCTGAGGTGTTTGGCTTTTTAAAAACAGATTGGTTTACAATGAAACCCCCTGTCTGTGACTACAGAACTGTGTCTACATTCTACTATAGAACTTTATCTACATTCTTAAAAATCAGTTTTCCCTTTTCCCTGCTATAGGACTTTAAAAGTCTCAACAGCAGTTAAGGGAGTCATTGCAATAATGTCTAAAAACCTGAGAGGTTTCAAAGCCCAGCAGGTTTTATCTATTTGTTTTTTAATTTATTTTTAGTTAAATACAGTGGAGGCCAAAGTGGGCTAGATAGACAGCCTGCAATGCAAACTGATTACTCATGAGACCAGACAAATCAAAACAATCACAATGCAAATTATTTTCCTCTTTGCATGTTTCACTGGTTTGCTCTGGGACATAGTTCTCTGGCCCCTTGAAGCATTTAAGTAGGACGTAGAGTGGATATTGCTGTACCCCAGATAGTTCCCAGTTCTCTGCTGCAAGCCTTTTAAGACTCAGCTGAATCACTGAGACACTGATCTGAAAGACCTAAATGTGATTGGACACATTCAATCCTCCTGAATCACCATTGATTTCAGGGGAGTTCAAGCAAGGATGAGTTTGACCCAGTCTGCCTTTTTCTTCTTGTCTTTCATTTTGTTATACAGAAAACAACTTTATTTCACCCACCTCATTTTCCAGTATGATTTCATGTTTCCTCTTTCATTTCTTCCTAAGGTTTAAAATTTTCTCTTTAACATCAGGTAAAAGAAATGAGCATGAAATAAACATTTTAAAGATGAGAGTTTCAGTGCACATTGGTCTAAGCAAAAATATTTGCATTTAAGCTAGAAATTAAGATATTTCACAGTGTTTGAATCTCAATCAGTCTAATATTTCTCATTATTTATAAATATTACTTTACTCTTAAGCATCATTTGCAGTTTGTATCCTCAGTAAAACTAATTTCACAGGAAAATCATAGAAAACATCAAATGATATGTAATGAATATTTCCTTAGGAAAAACTTGATTTTCTTAAGAGGAATTATGTGACTTCTTTGTTGTCCTCTCCCTGGATGTCACTCCAGGGAGTCACTCCAAGGGTGACAAGGACAAAACAATCCTAACTTCTCTGTTCAGACTGTTCACAGTGGTATGAATGGGAGCATTCTATGAACCACTCACAATGAACTAAAATTCTTTCATAACAGCCACCACAATACAGCTTG
Source organism: Notiomystis cincta (assembly GCA_013398075.1). Taxonomy (NCBI): domain Eukaryota; kingdom Metazoa; phylum Chordata; class Aves; order Passeriformes; family Notiomystidae; genus Notiomystis; species Notiomystis cincta. The sequence continues at coordinate 67,514 of VZRX01009994.1, forward strand.
GTTCTAGTGCATCCAGAAACATTCCAGAATTTTAATTGGAATTAACTTTTAAGTAGGTTAATTCTATTACATTAAATCTTAGTGTGGACATTCTTATTTAGAATTTAATTTAAACTAAATTGAATCAAGGCCACAGTAACTTCAATTAAGAGTGTCCATAAAAGGATGTAATGTAGTTTAGCTAGTCCCTTTTCAAAGTTAATTTGGATTCATTTTCTCGAGACCCCATATAGACACTGGGAACTTTTGTTCTGTATTGACTTGGGCTTGATTCAAACCAATTACATAAAGGTAAAAAGGTTTTCTACCTCATCACTGATCCCCCTGGGTTACTGAAGTTCCCTTTTGCTTCACTAATTCAGTTGATAAAATACATTTTCTCTGTCATTTTGTTGTTTGTTTCATCTCATATCTCTTCCTGGACAGATATTTATGTAGGGGAAAACAGGCAACTGAACAACAGAAAATTTACAATAGCCTGATAATAAAATTCTCTTAATTACAGAAGTCTGTCACAGCACCTCATGTGCCAACCATGATATAAGGGGGAGTCATAGAAGCACCTTCAAGGCTTCTCTCTCTTATGGCAGAAATATCTCAGTGAGCAATAATTAAACTGTACTACATCTATATTTTCTTAATTATTTTTTCCTTTAATATCAAACTCAAATCACATAGCCATGTGAGGAAGGCATCTGAGAACCACAACAAAATTAGCATAAAAACAACCCTCAATAAAAAATTATATGCTCTTCTAAAGCACTGGTCCAAACCAGTGCAGTTTTTAGTCTTGTCATACTGAGGTCATTTTTTTAAATACTGTAATATTCTTTTGGTTTTAGCAGTGATTTAACAACATCTATTTAAATATAGTACAGTGATACTTAATTTCAAAAAGCTAGCTTTGGTCTGGTAGAATATTATGAATTTTTGTACATGGAAACATTAAATTTAAAATTAAAATTCTTTTCAAAAATGTATTAGAACATTTCAAACTAGTAGGCAAAAATCTGCACTTTAAGTATATGTAATATTAAAGTTTGTGTCTGTTCAAAAATGGAAAGACAAAAATGTGCAAGGCTTATGGAATCCAAGGTATTAGCCCGGATTACTTCTAGAACTTTCTCACTACTCAGAAATGATAAAAACAGATATGGGAAATATCAGGTCAGAACAACCTAGGAATGTATATATTAATTTAGCCAGTATAATGAAGAGAAACAAACAAACAAACAAATAAACAAATTAGAGTATATACCTGCACTTGTTTCATCCGAACCTTAGAAAACTGGAATCCAGTTATTAAAACCCAAACCATCATTTCCTAAATTACAATATTTGCACTTGTCTACTGAATGTGCTATTGCTGAATATTCTTGTCACCCAAACACATCATCCTCTGAACCTTGCTGAGCTCGTGACCTCAGCAGTAACATAAACTAGAAAACAAAAATACTTTAGTTTTATGAACATATAATGCAGTAGCAGTTTTCTAGATTTGTCTACAGTTTGGCAACAGAGATGCTCTGGTAACTTCTGAAGTAATTTTAAAAGATTTGAAGACTACTTTGATATTAGCAAATCAGAGAATTTTCCATTTCAGTGGCATGAAAAGATTGAGTTTGTACCACAACAAATGCAGTTTTTCCAAATGCGCTTTTGGAAAACAGAGGAGACTGAGGGATGAAAAGAAATTATATTAAAGCAGCCATAGAAAACCTGCATCAATTTTTTTGGGGGGTATGATTTAAAATAGATATCTGCCTAAATACTTCTATGCCATGATGGTGTGTCAAGAACAGTGTTCCCCTGTTTTCCTTTTTAAAGTGCTGAATTATTTCATGCTGAGTTGGAGAAGTGCTTGGTAGGTATTTCATAACCTTGATAACTATGGGCTATATTGTTCGTATGTATTATTTCAAAATACCTTCCGGGAGAAACATTCCCAGCTAACAACACACTAAAGCACCAGAGTCCATTTTGCATCATTGCATTTGTAGTGGCTAACTGAGTCCAAATTACTCCCTCATTCTGTTAATAAACAAAGCAACAAAGAGAAAAAGAGACACGAGTTAAAAAGTTAAGGCTGCAAATAGCCGGGAGTCTGGCAAATGATGGTTAAACTTCTTGTCCTTGTAACTATGGAAACCCCTTAAGGTAAGAGTGAAACACAGGCACTTTGTGGTCTGCAATTTACAAGCTGTTTATTTAATTATGAAGGAATATGAAACTGTTAGGGGCAATGCAATTATCCTACTGTGATAGTGTTCTGAGAGAAAAAATAGGTACAGAGAAATATAAGAAGTTAATTTTTTGGAAAATTACTTGTTTTAGGACTTTTATGAAACTGCAGAGCATTGTTTTTTACTGAAATCTGTGCCTTTTTTTTTTTCCCCAAAGAGAGTGAGGAGCCAAAATTAGTAATACGACATTTTGCCATAATATCCCTCAGTAGATTCATAGTAATTATGTCCATTCTATGCTTCATGAACAAAACCAATGTCAGGGTGTATTTCAATTAAACCCTAGGTGTTACCAAAGTGCAGTACAGCCAGAACAGCAAGCACATTATTACCAGATCTATCACTGCTGGGCAATGAACAGGTCACAGGTGCTCTTACACATAGCATTTGTACACCTTTAAATATTACAAGTGGGAGAATGTTTCAATTCAATTTAGGAGGCAGCTAGTGAAATAAAATTAAGAGTGAAACTATGTGATGACTCAGGGGGACTATAACAACTACTTACAAGTATTTCCCTGGATCTGAACAACAAAATTTGACCTGAGAGTTCTGTTATTGGGAATTGCATTAATGTAGTGACCCCAGGGCCCTTTGCATACAATAGGAGTTTTTGGTGTCAATCCATCATTTATTGGACTGCCTTAATTAGACGCCAAACATAAACACACCCTCACAAGGTGTCTGGAAAAGGGACAGGTAATATTCTTGTTTACAGCTGAAGAAACTGAGGCAATCAGTTGCCAAAATTTACCATGTGTATATAAGGCACTTTGCAGACACGAGCTTCACACTCCACATTGGCCAGGTGCAACACATGTATTATCAAATATCTGCTGCAAGTTGTTGGCACTATAGGTGGCAAGTCTGAAGAAATACTTTGGGAGCCTGAAACCACAATTTATAATGTTATTGCTACTTGAAACTCATTGGATGGCTCTTCTACCCAGAGAACAAACCACAGACATCAGTGTGGATCACCTGAGACACAGTCCAATCCTTCCAAGAATGATAATGATAAAATTACTACAATGATAAAAACTCAAAGAAAATTTCTTCCACAGAATTGTATAACTGGCAAAATGTGACATTCATCGTAATTTGGGGCCATCCAACCAAGGAGATGTAAAGCCCTTGAAAAAGAACAACAGTTCACTCTCAGGGAACTGGCCTCAGGAGCTGAAGAAGGAAAGGGAAGGCCAACTGGTTTTAACTCCCTTCAGCACCACTCTCTGTGCCATGCCAGGGTTTCACCCAGTGAAGTGTTCACCTGTCCACACCATGGGAAGCCAGTTTCTCCAGGATAATACTACAGAAGACAGTGTCAAAGGCTTTACTAAATTCCAGGAAGACAACATCCACAGCCTTTCCCTCATCCACTAAGTGGGTCACCTTATCACAGAAGGAGACCAGGTTGGTCAGGCAAGACCTGCCTTTCCTAACCCCACCCTGGCTGGGCCTGACCCCCTGGCTGTCCTGTACATGCTGTGCACTCAAGGTAATCCACTCCCTGACCTTCCCTGGTGTCAGATCAGACTGATATAAACCCTACAAATCTCACTAGCATTGCTATATTCTCTCAAGTGTCAGTTCTTCTCCAACAAACACGTTTCTGACCTGGTAAAGGACTGATGTTGTTGCATGTATTACAGAAAGATAGCATGCTTCAAAAACAGTTTTATTCTAAAGTGACCAATTACTAACGTTTTAATTCCTAGATTCCAATAATAGGTTCATTAACCACCAAATATCTTCATATAAAGCGTAATCATAGGGTCACACAGGCACATTTAAGATGACATTTGTATTTTACCCTAACAAGAGATAAACATCCTTCCCCTTTAGCTACCTTAGGCACTGGAATCAAAATTAAAGAGATAGAACTAGGTCCAGTTTTATAACTGTGTCAACTACTTTAACATGGCAATATAAAATAATTATGTATTTTTATTTTAACCTATTTTAATTTTATTCAAATTAATTCTGGAGAAGCTTAACATAGAAGCATTGTGTTTCTACATGTGCTGAAATATGACACTAGCAAAATCCCATATCATCCATCCCAATGGGTTTTCTTGAGGTATCCAAGACATAATGCATATCTTTCCAGAATATATAATCTGATTCAAGAATTGATAATATAGATCTGCCTAGAAAGTTATGATTAACAAAGAGAGCTTAGAATGCAGCTTGGTGAAAATCCAAGGCTTTAAAAGAATTTGTGAGAAAATGTGGCAAATTATATGAGTTATTCTCTTTCTGTCCAGATCACCTATAAATCCAAGAATCATAAATTACAAAGATAGAATAGATGTTATCTCTCTGGAACTTTATACTACAATAAGTCTCATAGAGAAAAATAATCGATTACTTTCCACATGGACATGGTTTTAAAATTGATGAATACACGTTTATTTAATGGAATATCTTCTCTATGTAGGCTCCTTACAGCCTGCTTGTCAAAATCACTGGCCAAATTCAAAGTATTACTACAGCAATATGAAATTCATGTCAGATGCAGGAAAGCTAGCTTATAATATTTTAGCAGATGATAATTTTCACCATAATGCTGTATATCTGCTTGAAGTTACCAACAGGCTCCAATGCCCAGTATCAGCAGTGCTGCCTGCTTGTTCAGCTGTTCACTCTTAAATGCTGATACAGTATTCTGTGTTCATGAGCTCACTTGCATTTTTAACTAGTTCCATGAGAGAAAATCATAGGTAAAAATTTACTCCTACAGAAACCAAAGGGAGTTTTGCATTTGGTTTCAGTGGAGTCAGGCCTCCATGCCATATATCAATAAGAATTTGTTATATAGTGCCAATTGCAGATTATTGCTGATGTAAGCACTAGGGCTTTGATGAAATTCTTTTAGAGTAGTTTTCAGGGAGATGGAAATGTAATTTTCATTTAATTAAAACTGTCACAGAACATAAAAGGAAAAAATAGTAACTGAGATGGCTAAAGAGGAGTTCCTATATATAAAAGTGTGCTATAAAAACTCCACTAATATAATATTTTAAAATATCAATATATTAATGCAGCTGATTTAAAGTAGCTGTCACACCTTATGGTGACAAATAGCTTAAAGAAAAGAAGAACTTTACTGATAAAGGCCCAAGTACTGAATTCAGGTTATTTTTTTCATTCTGTACATTGAAAGATACAGAGTTACTATAGGCAACACATGATCTGATCAATAATAAAACACAACATAGCCAGTGAAGCTTCCATCCAAACTCACACATTTCTACATGCATAGCTATACTTAACACACCTAAAGATACTTTTTAAAAAGCCACTTATTTGTTTTCTACCAAGAAAGTACTTTCTTCATTTTTGAATTCCAACTGTTGCTCTAGTCTGAGCACATCAAAAATACAGTTGAAGGACAAAAGTGCTAATGTGTCTAGTTCTCTTTGGCTCAAAATTATTTCCTGGATTCTTTTCTATACTTCCTACTCCAGAAAGATGCATGAGAACAAGAACATGAGATATTTTCAAGGTGTCATTAGCAGGTGCCCATGTAAGTGGGCATGGATAGTGCAGTCATCCTGTGAAGTATCTGAAGTATATTTTGGCATCACCAGGCACTCTCTCACTAGAGTATTTCACACCAGTTCCATATGGCTGTGAGCTATTAAAGCAATGATAAATGTAAGTGCATTTGCATTTAAATATCAATGACACATAGCATGTATATCCCCAACACTGCATGCCTTGCAGATCTGTATCACATAGTGGTCTTTTTAGACTGGAAGATTACACATTTCATTGTGGAATGGATTTTGCTATTTGCCTATCGGCAAATTCTGTTGTTTGCCTATTTCTAGATGTACCCACTTGTGCAAGAATGCCTAATGGCAGCTATTATCAGGTAATTGTCTGTCATTGCCTGCTTTTAATCTGCAAGAATGGTTTTAAAATTTGGGTTCAAGCATCTTCAGACAAGCTTCAGAAAATCTTAATTTCATTATTCATATTGCTGTTCATATGCTCAGTACTTAAGAAAGCTCAAAAAGTGACAAAATGTAATCACAGCAACTAGAACCAGCAAAGACTTCAGGGAGTTCTGTCTCACATTCTTCACATTGAAGCACAGAGATTTCCTTTACTAGACTTGATTTCTGAACTGGGATCTAAATCTCAGAAGGATTTCATGGAAGACAGGACAGCTGCTGTGTATCAGAGATAAGGAACATGCACAGATTTAAGAATTTCCTCTAACACTGCAGCCATAGATCTAAATCTAAGCTATGACTAGCTGGGAGAGGATGATGGAAAAAAAAATCATATAGGAAAAAGAAAGTGATATACATAACACTTTCCTAAGGCTGCTCTTTATATTTTTTTTTTCCTTTCCAGTAGACTGAAGGCAGTATTTTTCTCTGTAATTCTAGGGAATTGTCTGAATTTAGTCCAATTTCCCAGATGGGATAAACTGGAGTTGTTTCATTCAAGTCAATGAAACCAGATGATTTTTATTCCAGTTAAAGTTTGTGACTCTTGGTACCCTCTAAACTAGACTTATCCATTCTTGAAAAATAAGATTTCTTGGGAGACCTTAGAGCAGCTTTCCAATACCTAAAGGGGGCATCCAAGAAAGCTGGAGAGGGGCTTTTTACAGGGGCATGCAGTAATAGAACTTGAGAAAATGGCTTTAAAATGAAAGAAGACAGATGGAGATTGGATATTAGGAAGAAATTCTTTACTGTGAGGGTGGTGAAGCACTGGAACAGGTTGTCCAGAGAAGATGTGGATGCCTCATCCCTGGAGCTGTTCGAGGCCAGGCTGGATGGGGCTCTGAGCAACCTGGTCTAGTGGAAGATGTCCCTGCCCAGGGCAGAGGGGGCTGTACTGGATCATCCTTAAGATTCCATCCAGCCCAAATCATTCTACAATTTCATGAGTTTATGAATATCAAGAGGTTCAGACAGCCAACTGCTATGAAAATGCAGCTTTTATAAAATAGGCTTAAAATGGTAAAGGTAAGACTAACAGTTTTATTTTAACTATGTAATAAAGAATTCTAATTGCTGAATGAACAGTAGTCAAATCTTAAGAGTGGATCTAGTTTAAGTTCTCAATAAATAAACTTTCCTTTTCCTGAATAATGAGTTATTTCCTTTCTTTATCTCCTTTTTCATTCTTATTGCCATAAAGCATACAGTTGCAATTGAAATTATGAAATAAAACCAGCAGACATAAGCCACATCAAAGGAAGAGAGGTTCTTATCTCCTCCTTTACAATGTTGTCTGGTATACATGGAATTTAAGAGATTTTTACATTGACTAATAGATGGCAATAGCTTAGAGTTATATATTGATTTTTATCCAGGTGTTTCCCTGTGAGTTTTAAATCCTACATTGAAAAACAATATCTATGTATCTATGTATCTGTCTGTCTGTCTGTCTATCTATCTGTCTGTCTATCTATCTATCTATCTATCTATCTATCTATCTATCTATCTATCTATCTATCTATCTATCTATCTATCACAGTTACTTTATTTCCCACTGAAATCTAAGTATTTCTGGAGAGAATCATAGCAGATTTTTTAAAGTTTACCATTTTATATCAAGAAATACTGAAGACTGCCATCTTCAACTGAAATCAAAGGCAAACTTTAGAAATGTGGGCTATATATCTGTGCTCAAATCTGACATGAAGCAATTAGGGTAAACTTCCCTGGTGTTTTGGAAAATATATATTTGGAAAAGGATTCAACTCCAAGTGAAGTGGATTCTTCATTCACCTCTATCATGTTAGAGAACAGTTATTTCTGTCAGAACAGCACCAGAGCACTGCTGTAGAATTAGCTTGGGAGAACAACCTGCTTTTACAAATTTGACAAAACAGCTTCTTGCAACTGTCCATTTTGTTCAGCAGATGGAATGAGTCCTTTTTAGGAGAGACAGAAAGCTAAGTGCCTGACAGGAAAAGAGTGGTCTCCTTTAGTTAACAGTCAGCTAAGCACACTGATAATCTTTCCATCAGTATTTGCAGAAGCACGTGCCAGACAGTCTTTTCCCTGGCATTTGTCCTGAGTGAGACAGGGCATGAGAGATTACTTGGGAAACAGCCATGAATTCTCTTACCTCTTCCTCAGAGAGTAACCATCATTTGGTGGCATCTATTAACATTCAGTATCTGCTGTCCAGACTGCCCTGAGGAACATTTCTTAGAACAGGGAACAAATTGATGTGCAGTGGTAAATACCAGGATTTAAAGTCCACTCTATAGGTAACCACAAGAAGAGAACAAAGTTGAATTAAAACCTTTTCATAATACTTTCCAGCTGTTTAAAGAGGGAAAGTTTTCTGCAGTTCCACAAAGCAGCCCAGCAAGACTTCACTATACTGAAGTCAGCAAAACAGCTTAATAGTTTCCCCTTAATGTATTAAAGTAGCATAGTAAGTCACCTTTCAATTAAATTGAGAGTCTTCTAAGAACTGACAAAATTCATTTCTCCTTCTTAAAGAATACTAAATCCTTCTTTTAAAATTTCATTTACCTGCAGTCTGGTGCCCAAGTTGTCAGCAATTTCTTTTTTTCCTTAAGTGCAGTACAAATTGCTATGTTCAAAATTATATAGTCGCCAAAAGACAAGATTTTTTTCTTTTAATGGTTTGGGGTGCATTTCTTCTCCTGAAAGGATCCCTCACATTTATACTAAATACAGCTTCATTTTTCAAAATGAAATTTAACAAGCCGTACTTAAGAGTGAGAAATGCACTTTCTAGACCATATTCATTTGCTCTTTGATGTTATTCTTTATCTCCCAATTTTCACTAAGAGGCAAAGTAAGAACATACTAGGAAATGAGAGGAATAATTTTATTAGTCATCGCTGAACAATGCGAACAGACAATGCAGAAACAGCAGACAGCTGTACCTGGGAGCTGGTACAGAGCTACTGCTGTCCTCGTGAAAGTCTGATTTTCAGACTGTTGATTCAAGGACTTTGAACTGGGGTTTGCTTCACCTTCCTTGCAGACTGCAAGGAATAATGACCAATTCCATTTTCAATCCAGTGATCCTTGGCCATGCCACTCTGCCCATTATATGGTGGCACAATCATCAAAAACATGAATAAAATTCAAAGATCCGTACCTCACACTACAACTAAAATGACCTGCCTTTTTATTCCCCTGAGAAAAAGGTCCTTTTTTTCTGAACACATGCTGAATTTTGCTATTTTTGGAACGTTCTCTCAATGGGAAGTTTCAATATCAATTCAGTGCATAGCGATCACTTCATTCAACACCAAATTAGTTATGGATGCTGAGCCAGTGCTCTGTGTCATGAAGAATGCCTGTGGAAAGTCCTGACTGTGCTGTAATAGTGGTTACTGTCAAAAATAAAATTCACAGGCCAGATCCACAGCTTGTATAAATCAGTGTAGCTTCACTGGCACAGGCTCTGTCTCACTGCATCCATTTAAATAGTTTCTCAAACTCCTGATCCAACACTTTTACTCAAGTGCTGGTTCAGGTAACTGTGTAAAAACATAAAAGTATGCACACTTCAGAAAAGCAACAACAACAACAACAAAGGACAACATCTCTCTTCACTGTTAATGAGCAAGAATGAAGATTATTTTTTTTAATATTTGTCGGGTAATTAGTTCATTATATTCTTATGGAAATTATATTTAATGTAGTGTTTCTCAAAAATGTTTCGACTTAATCAACAGCAGGGTCATAAAGATTCTCTACAACCATTTGTGTCTCTGTCCTTTACAATGACAATTGGATTTCTGTCACAAGGAATAAACAAGGGGAGGTTCCTAGTAGATGTGGATGATGGTTATGGGGAAATCAGTGTTTGATATGCATGAGAATCTTTCCTCTGGAATGAAGACATTAAAAGGTTTAGATTATAAGTACTTAAATATAAATTCCATTTTCCCTCCTCTCCTGATGAATTATGACTTGCCAAAGCCATGCCAAGATTAACAAGCAAATTCAGAATCAAAAGTCCCAAGTTCAAGCTTTCTTTTTTTGAAAAAACAATGTTGTTTTCATGATAGTATTATATCCACCTTAGATATATGTGCATCAACAGCTGATAAATAATCAACTATTTTGACTGTAGAAACTAAACTAATCACTTTATCTCCCCTATTTGCCCAGTCACCTCACTCAAGGATAACTCCTGTGCCATTGACCAATGGAGTGATTAAGAGGACTTCAGAAGAGAAGTTGGAATGTTCCTGTGACATTGCTGTTTCCCAATTGTCCCTTCAGGCAGATGTCATGCCCATTAACAGTATCACATTCTCTTGTGCAATATGCAGAAATATCACCTTTCTTTTTAAACTACAAATCCATCTTAAACATGGTAACAACTGGAGAAGGTAACAGTCTTCCATTACTTTGAAAGTTTGATCTTAGTGAGGCCTCACAGCCCTTCAGACGAGTTAGAAAAAATGTATAAAACTATCAGGACTGTATTAGAAAAAAAGTACCCATAATCTTTGATGCTAATTCCTTTCTTAATCACAAGTATGAGCTACTATTTTTTTTTCTTGTTACTTAAAGCAGCTGGCTGTAAAATTTGGAAAATGCTAAAGGGCTTTGCCAACAGAATGCACTTCAAAAATTGTTCTGTAGTTTAAGATCTGTAGTTTATTGTCCATTTAAAATGCATTTAATAGTGCAATGATGTTATACTTTACAGTATCACTCAAAATAGTAAAAAAACCCCATTCATACTCACTTCATAGGGTAGAACTCTAGGTTTGCTGGAAATGAAAGTAGCATTTGTCCAAAAAAGTCAGTCTTTCAGGGATTGTTTTCCCCCTACACTTCCTTTCCTACAAGTAATACTGGATACCTGATGTATCTAAAAGACCAGTTCTTCGCAAGTTAATCTTAAACCTGTTACAGAAAAACAGAATTAAAATCTGGCTTTTCTAAGCAGTGCAGGGATTTTTCACCCTGCCCCTTGTTCAGTCACAGCAAAGCTGAGTGGTGATGAGACATTTGCCATCAGTTGCAACTCTCACTTGAAGAAAACTGTGTCCTGTGGCCCAGCTAAGGGGGTAAGTCCTGTAATACATGTAGCAGAACTTTTGTGCTGCAGTACTGAAGATTATAAATTTACACCCTGCTGCTAAAAGATGCTGTTGGGGTCATTACTCAGTCTGAGCTAAAGCTGATTTGATCTTGAAACTCAGCAGAGTAGCTTCCTGACTCAAGATCACAGAGTTATATAGCCTTTCTCAATAAAGGGTCAGATTAAAAAAAATAAATAAAGAGAAATCACAGGGGGGGAAAAAATCAAGAAGCTCATTTCAGCTAATTACTACAACCATATCTGGCTCATTAATGCCACTGACTCATGTGGTGTGAAAAACCAACTGAAAAGGTTGCACACCAGCAGACTAAACATGAAAAATACGCTTTTGTAATTATAAATTAAATAGAATAATTGATTTATGGTCAATTAGTCCTCTGACCATCTGATATAAGTTAAGTGGTAAATAGGTAAATAATGCAAAAAACATAGGGCTTGTTAGAAAAAAAAATAGAAAACATGCTTTCTTAATAAGTGCTTTCTTTTTATTTTTTAAAAAAATTTTACTTCATCTCCCCTCATCCAAAATTGCTGCCAACAGATCTTAATGAACAATATCCTGTTATGCAATACCCTGAAACATACACAGTGGTTTTTATGATAATAAACTATTCTAAAGCCTGGAAATACTTTTTGCAGAGCCTGGGGATAAAAATCTAAAGAATTTAATTTCTACAGACTTTACAAGAGAGTTTTATCCATCCTACAAGATAACCCCCAATCACTATCTAAAAGAAATAATTTTAATTAGGTTCTGGGCAGGAAATGCTGGCCCCAGTAAAATAATTAGAAAAGCACTTTTTTTCCACAAGAGGTTCATTACAATCCATATGTTTTTAGAAGAAAAGAAATGCAGTCCTGTTCAATTTTTAGAGGATCTCTGTTCTTTTCATGCCTGTTAAATGCTACATCAGATCCTCTCTCACTCATATGTATTTTCTTGTGAGTCATTTAGAGATAAGCACAAATACATGGAGATTTAAAGGACTGAAGCCAGCATGCTTCATGGCAATCAAATCTTTAATTCCTAAAGTAGGAGTAAGGTATCTACCTAATTTTGAGGATCTGAGACAGAGATAATCTTTGCAGCTTGTTTTTGCATTGTTCATTGTAATTTTCCTGGAGTTTTAAAAGCCTTCTTCTGCTGGGTTCAGTTGAGTAATGTATAGATCATCTATTTCTAAGCTAGCAGGAGAGCCATGCTGTGATGTCCTCTATCCCCAATTTAGTGTCATCCATCCCTTTTACTCTGGAGTGTGCACTCCAGAGAGAAATCAAAAAAAATGATGGAGCTGAGAAAGTGCAGAATTATGGTATGCAGGGAATGTTTATGCAGAGGATCTGAAACCATTACCAGTCCTTTGAGACAGTCCTGTGAGACTAGAATTCAACAACCTGAATATTGTGCCATGCAAATGAAACTGAATTGCTTCTGGGGAGAGGTAATGAAATGGGAAGATGAGTGTCTTCGTTACCATTTTCTATTTCATAGAATAATCATGCCTTAAAGCTGCTGAGACCAGTTCCTCAGATACCTGTTTGTGGTCTGGGGTTCCAGACTAATCCCGAATTTTACAAGTGCTGCTTCACCCTGCCAAGGATGTTAGCCCAGCTGACTGTCTATTCTGTTGTTAGTTGAGAGGTGAATACATAAACATACCAAAACATATCTATTTCATAGAGACACATACTTAAAAAGAGATAGGGCCTGGAATTAAGGTCTCAAAAGAGGAAATTAGCTCACTTGCCTACTGACTCACCCTAGCCTAGCCTTGTTTGAGGATGGTCACGTGCTCCATTAATTTGAAATCTAATTATGCTCTACTGCTAAGCACAAATGCAGGGAACTGCATGTACCCAAGGAGACATTTCAAAGAGCTTTCCTCTGTGGAATGTCTGCAATACCTATTTTTAAATCAGGACCCAAGATTTTGCCTTCACTGAAATGAAGCTAATCTCTGTACAGTGAACGAAAAGAGCATTCCCTTAATTAGTGGTGTCTGTATTGGGCCAGACACAAACATAGAGAATTACATTCTAGTCCTCAAAATTACTCAAAATCTCCTTCAAATGTGTCTTGTTGAATTGGCAAATATATGTTCTTACATGACTACACCCCTCACTCATTAAAAAAAAAAATGTTGATAGCTTGGTGTTTTAATTATATTAATTTTTTAGTTCTAGTTTATCCTTTGGACTTAACAGCATAGGGGAACAAATCTACCAACACAGGAATAGATCTGTGTAGTCCAAATTCAAAATTCACCCCAACTTTTCTAAGATGGATTCACTTGGGAAATATTTCTTATGAATCAGTTCTTATGGTAGCAGGTGGTACCCTTATATCCTTGTAAAATACTAAAGGTGCTGGATTAGGTGTTTCATTTGAAAACAGAGATTGTACATCTCTCTGCAGCTGGGATTCAGCATGCATGAAGATGACCTCCAAAACCTCTGCATCATCCAAGATTTCATCTAAAAATTTATCCCCCATGGTTTTAGTCCTTCTGAAACCTTGACAATCAAATTACATTAAACAGAACATTTTAGTCCTATTATCTCTGTCAGCATAAACAATTCAATCAAAATTACCACAGCCAATAAAAATCAGCAAAGATCACATGTTTTAAAAATTACCTGATCACTAGAACAGGGAAATCACTATCAGTTTCTAAAAACAGCTGTGGATGGACTGTGCTTTTATAACCCATTAAAGGTATCTTAATTTGTACAGTTATCAGGGTTCCCCTATTTCACAGTGGTGCTTCAGAGGAGCTTTATCTGAACATTGTGTTCCATACCAGCAGCCCTGCAATCAGCAATACAATATAATGAACAACATTTAAGAGCACAGTGTGCTACGTTTAGCACCATGTCCATCAATGGTTTTGTTAGTTTGGCCAGGAAAATTCCAACTTGCCTGTAAATTCAGATAGATAGAAAATACCTTTTTCACCAAGTCTGTGCTGCAGATGTCATCTCTGGCTCTCACTATGTTTTTTTTTTTTTCCCAGAGCAATTAAAGACAGCTTGTCATAATTGCTAAAGTGTTCCTAAGTCCAGCTCCAGACACAGAAGGGACTCGTGGCTTTACGGTTTGTTATAGAAGTAGCTGGGTTTTCATTCCATAGGCACTCAGAACCTGTAAAATAAACTCTTCCCTTCTGCCACACACAAATCTCCAGTTACATTGTTAGGTGCTTTCAGCTTCATTTGAAACATCAGGTACTGGTCATTGCTTAAAGCAAGATGCTGGATGTCATGGTTGTGTGAGCCGCTCCAATATGGTAAAATCTCTCCCTGCAGGAAGCAGACATCTCTCTAGATAACCGCGGCTGCTGCCGTGGCGATCACACTGCGTGCAGTGCCGTGTCTGCAGGGGAATTTATGGCACACACTGCAGGCAGAGGAGGCTGGAAGGCTGGGGGCACAGCAGCCGGGGTGCGGAAGCATCGTGGATGGCCAGCAGTCCCCATCGGGCTGTAGCGCAGCGGAAAATGAGAGTGCGAGGGAGCTGCTGACAGCCCACACACTGGATGATGGGTTTCTTTCTGAAATGAGGAAAGTAAAACAACACTCAGCAGTGATGAAAAGACGTAAAAGAGCAGCCCTGAACTATCACTTCTTTCAGTGTTGCAGGGACTGGCTCTGTGCCCAAGGCAAAATTACATCTAAACTCTCACACGCAGCTGAGCAGCTGAGAGGGAAATGGTGGTGTGTGCAGGGACTATCTGAGTTAAGTTCCCATTTCTAATTGATCCTAAAAGAAGCTGAAGATTCCAACCTCAGGATTCAGCCTAAATGTTATGAATGTCTATTTTTTGCAGCCTTGTGCAGCCAAATGTAATGTTGTGAAGTGATACCAGAGTGTCCCTACAGGACACGTAAAAGTCCTTATTCAGGAAAGCTGTGGCTCACAGAAACAGTTCCCCAGTGCTATGCTCTCACATCTGTGCTCCACTAAAACCAAGGATCCTCTAGAAACACTGATGCCTTCCCCAAAAAAGCAGCTGCTGGTCTCTGCTATTCACCAAGAGGTACCAGCAGGGTAGAGGCTTATCTAGATTTAAATATGGGGGTGGAGGGTGATTGTTGGTATTGTGAATATCTCAAGACGTTCAAACCCCCAACTTTACTGAACTGAATAAGAGAGCTACAAAGCCCTGCAATTCAGAGCAGGAATTGATATATTTATTGAGATGAATTTAAAAGAAAGCTCCTTTACATACTGGTTATTTTATAACCGCCATCTGTCAAGGAATTCTATATTTTCCATGAGAGCACTTGTACTGCCCACTCTTAGGGATGGCAAAAATGGATGAAAATAATCTCTAGGTTGAGCCAGTAAGGCAGTTCCTCAACTGTCTCCCTGCACAGGAGGAGTGAAGCTACTTGGAGCTTGGGCCAGCTCCAAGACAGACGGCTATTTCATTTTTTAAATGACGAACAACAGATAACATTGCCAGCCATCTAAAGCCATGTTGTTAGCTGTTCTTTATGCTGAGTTAGGGTCACTGCCTGTGAAATCAGCTTGTCTGAGAATAATCAACATACTGTTCTCAACTATTTCCACGGGAAACAGAGCTGGTTTTGTTTCCTGCCATTTCAAGTTTAATTTTCTCTTCTTAATCTGAGTTTTAAAGGATCTCACAGAAGTGTCAACTCTGTGTTGCTTGATGAAGGAATTTCATTAGTCTAAGGTGACATTTTAGGGTTTGTTTAAATCATTTCTAGTGTTATTGCTTCCTGCAGAGAAGGATTCTTTTAAATCACCAACACATTGCTGTGCACAGTAGAGACCTCCCTTGGCAGAATATGAAAGAAAAATCACGTACTGATAGCTATTCATACTCTAAAAGTGGGCAGAGAGTAATGAGGAAAAAGGCAGTCAGAGAAACTCTGAGCATGGACAATTTTTGCAAAAAGAGTAATTAGAGGACAAGGCATGTTCCAAAGTTGTTGATGAAAAGCTTTTCACATAAAGAAGCAATTAAAACTCCCGTGACCACAGTTCAAAAATAAATCTATGGCATTTCCTTCTGTACCACACTTAAAACTAAGTATATGCACAATGATAAAATATGAGTGAATGCATTGCAACTTCATTTGCATCAGCAATATCCTTTAAAAAGAACAAGAAATATTCAGCAAAATATGATATACAAGAAATGAAGAAAACTGTCACAAAACTCTTTAGGCCACAGCTGTCAAAGTCTATATATTTTCCAACTTACCTAGCAGTTCTACAAATTTACACCTACCCAAGACAGCTTGACTTCATTCAAATCAATGCCCTGTTCTCAAATACTCTGCTATTAATTGTTCTAAAGTTGACTCTTAGAAAGCAAACTCAAGTGCCTGAACATAGCATGCTCAAAATGTATTTTAAAGTTGTTTTATTGATGGTGGCTACAAATAAGATTTAAGTATTCGAAAATGTAGCAAGGTAGAGAAATTATTGACAAAATTATTTTTTATATCTTCTAGTTCCCTGTCTTCTCAGCTCAAAGACAAAAGCAGTTTTTTTAATTACTTATTTTCATAGATTTCATTAAAGCTTAAGATCTGTCTAAAATATGGTTTTTTACTACATACAAAAATTAATTTTTGTTTATTAGAAAGGTCTTGAAGAGCAATATCAATCTCAATAACGAGATTATCAAAGCCATTTGACATATATTTAAATATATTCTTTAGTTATTTATATTTTCCATTAAAGAAAGAACTATTACAGGAACGTACTGTCAACAGAAAATTTAATTTAAACACAAGGGATTATTTGCTTCTTTTTCACCTTTTTTTTCTTTATATTTTAACATTTTCCTGCAGAGTTATGATCAAAAATAACAACATTATGTTGGCACATGAACTGCAGAAACAAAACCTTATTGGTGTTTATTCATTGTCCAAGCTGAAGAAAGTGCAGGGTGCACATGCATTAGCTACAAAAATTCTGTCAGCTTTAATAATTTATGCTATTATTAGTAACACTGTATAAGCAGGCATATTTCCCAGGATTCTCAATACACAAGGCAGAGTTCAAAATTCGGGTATTTCCTGTAGTTAGGTTTTATTATTGCGTGAAAAAGTAATAAATTAGCTTAACATTTAAAAATATGAATGTTCCTCTAAAGACCTCCTCAAATTTAGCTGCTGGTTTTTGTCCTTCCTCAGGATTCCTTAATCTTTTCTTTTTAAGAGAGCCACTCCTACTTCTTTTCTATTTAGGTCATGATAATGAGTTACCTGCTTTGGTGAGTCATTGTGCTGCTATTGACAATTCTTATGATTTATAATGAGGTATTTTTAAAAGTCAAATTATTTTACCATCCTGTAGTCAGACATGATACTTTTTGCTCTTTAAAGTGACTACTGGCCATATTGGAATTTGCTACAGAAATTACTACAGTCCATCTGTAAATATCCACTTTTTTTTTTTTTATTTTTAATAAAATAAAGCCAGACTTCCCTGAGAGTTAATGGTCACCTCCTAGATTTGATTTTATGCTTAGTGGGCTGAATAATAAGACTGGTCAGGAATTTTACAAAACATTATTTTTTTCATAAAATCCTTGGCAATAAGACAAAATTGTCAGAGCTTCCAGTGGAATGGGGAGTCCAGAAAGCGTGTCAGCCCTATTTAGAGACATTAGCTAAGACTATCTCTCTGCCTGCTGCAGAGTGAGGGACCTGGTGGTCCTGGAAAATATTCCTTTGAAGCTCTGCCTTGAGCTGATTCTCCCAAATTCTTGTTGCTCATTTTTGCACCTAAGCTTATGTAAGAAGGAATGCAGGTCTCCAGAGCAGCTCAGGAATCTTAATGTTCTAGCTATTTTTCTCACTTTAGTTTGCTTGAAACAGTATCTCAGACTTCCTAGGACACATGGAGTTTGTGAAGTTTATTCTGCAATCCTTTTTTTTTTTCCTTATTATTTATTTTGAGGTAATGACTTTCATCATCCATACAGTTTTCCTGCAGAAAGGCATAGGCACATGTAGAACAAGAAGAACAGGGTGGTCAGCAGGATGGCAAGGACAATTCAGATAAATGCATTCTGTACTGCAGGGAAACAGCTGTTCAGAGGAGGATTGTGATGCAACAGTGAATAACTCTACAAAAACAATTTTATAGTAGTCAAAAAAGCATATTAACATCAGGAACTATAAAGGAAAGAATGGGAAACAAAAGCTTTGCTTTAAATGCATTACTTTCACAAGGCTTTTGACATTGTCTCCTGTAATATCCTCATAGGCAAACTCAG
>VZRX01009995.1:0-59349 GCA_013398075.1 Notiomystis cincta
TTGACTTTGCTCTTTTTGATGGTGAAATCAGCTTCCAGGAGAATCTTGATGATTTTCTCTCCTTTCTCAAANTCGGTTCCAGGTGTACTGCACGCCCCTCCAGGTGAAAGCAAACTGAGGCCTGCACTCTGCTGCCAGAGGAATGGAGAAAAACGCATTTGCAATGTCAATAGTGGCACCACTTTGCTGCTTTGGACTCCAGCTCGTACTGGAGCTCCAGCATGTCCGGCATGGCAGCGCTCAGCAGTGGAGTCACTTCATTCAAAGCTCGATAGTCCACAGTCAACCTCCATTCTCCGTCGGATTGGTGCACAGGCCAAATAAGGCTGTTGAAGGGTGAGTAGGTCTCCACAATAAGCCTCATCTGTTCATCTAGAGTCTTCACAAATTCAGGATGAAGGCAAAGAGATTTCTGACTTGGATAACTGTTATTTCTTGCAGGCCCATTTGAAAAGCAGGAGGCTTGGTAAAGAGCTCATTCATTGAGTGAAAAATCAGGTTGACAGCTTAGAGACTGACTGTCATTTATATTAGGGAAAGCATGGCAAAGTAAAACTATAGGTACTCTTTAGGCAAGCTAACCCAATTTTCCTCTGTTCAAGCACACAGAATGCACTAAAATCCCTTCTGTGTTAAAACAGCCATATACAGAAAAATGAAGTGCATTTGAAAAATCACATAGTTCAAGACAAATCCAAACAGTAGCTTGAGCTACCGTTTTTATTTAGGATAAATAAAATAAATAAAACTTCAGGATCTGAGTTTGTCAGGAATACAACTTCAAATACAACTAGCAAAATTACTGTCATAGAAAATAGTCATTTCCATAGCACTTTTTGTTGCAAGACAGTAATTTAAACAAACAAACAAGTCAGCTAAGGGAATAGTGAATACCACCAGAATATAAATCCAGAACTTGTCATAACTGTACAAACTCCCACCATCCCAAATGCTCAGCTTGCAGCCTAAAGCTGACTTCCATATTACACTATATATAAATATAAACCAGCATTAGATACTGATGATTCTGGTCTTCTCATTAAACCCTACCACTACAGGCTATTTATAAAGGTCAGATACATACTACAGTTACAATACTAAAATACTGGTCAAAAGGTAAAGGAAAACATTCTGCTGATAGACAATTGTGAAGAGTCAGTAAGAACTGAAGAACAGATAAGTATGTGCAGTAAAGACAAAATCTTGGAGTTTATTCTGAGGCAAAAATATGGTCATTTAAGAAGCTACTACATTCTAATAGAGGATTAAAGAAAATCATAATTAAGAATCAGACTGTCTTAGAAAGCATATAAAGAAGCATTTTGGTACAATCAACTCTAAAAGGATTACTAATGTTTCTAATAGTTAAGATATTTGATTCTCTGATCTATACAGATAATATTTTATAGAATCATTTTTTTTCTTAGGCACCTCTTACTGTGACTAACATCAAGTATTACTGTAGTATTTCCAGTTGTGTAAGCTTGTGCAAACAGAACTCTGCTGCCATCACAGACATCTATCTTTGAAACAGAATGAAGCACAGAACAAAGAAACATAAGTAAAATTATCCAGCTGACACTAAGCCCAAACTAGGCTAAGACAAAAAAAGCCCAGAGGTTAAAACTAGAATGGTCAAGATCAACCTAACAATCAAATTGCAAGCAGTACTTTTGACAGAATATGTTGCAAACAAAATGATTCCCTGTTGGAATCCTAATATGAACCACAGAACACATGAGTATGGGCCTGGAGTCAAAACGAAAAAAAAAACTCTGAGTGCTTCCCACAGATATTTTTCACACTTGAAGATACATTTTTGGTTGCACTTATGCAGAGTGTTACCAGTGTTGAAATTGAACATAAATTTTTCCTTGCAAAAACAATTGGACTAGAACAGTAATCCTACTGATTCAACCTAACTCAACTTTTTTCCTGCACAAAATGTTATTGAAGAGGGCTCAGACAGGAATCACAGCATGGAGTTTTTTAGCAAAAAAGGTACATGACAACTCACTGGCAATGACTGGTCAAAGAGACACTTGCAGTAACAATCTTGAAAAGCCATCAAGTGAACCATATGAACTATTGTATGTAATTCCTCTCTGAATCTTTCAATACTGCTTATTGGAAGTTCCATGAAGATGCAGATTGTCAAGGATTAGATGGTGAATCAAGTCCACCAGCACAATTCACTTAATAGCATTTCTTCAGCCTTTGTTTTACATGGTTATATGCATTGGAACTACTCCACAGGCAGTTGAGCTGGATTCTTGAAACAAAATGCAGCATATTAGAAGCCAAGACACTGGACACTGCCTAAGATCAGTAAGAATACCAGTGAAGTGTTTTTTAAAACTTGAACTATAACTCTCTTATTCTCCTACAGCAATCACACTAAATCAGTTTTAAAAAACCTAATTACACAAAAGAAATTAGGAACAACCCATATAAACTGAAACAGCTCAACAGGTTGGGTTTTTTCCCCCAGCAGCATCATGTAAGTTCACTACTTCAGTACATTTTTTGCCAAATAATACCTATTGGAGAATTCAAAACAAAACCAAGCACTACTTAAATCTAAATTATAATTAATTCAGTTATGTTTCTACCCCTTACTATCGCACCTACTGTAGTACTATCCAGAGAACTTTTTCTCTCAAGCAAACACAATTTGGTATCAACATGAGATTAAGACAATTTTTTAATAAATTATCATTCTTCATAAATTTTTGTGTCATAGAGATATAAAAATATTTACAGAAAAAATAGTAAAAATAAAAAAACCTGCATGTCAGTGAAGACAGCAATCGTAACCCAAACATACAACTCTCACTAGAAAGGTGGTCACATGAACTGTCATCATATTCTGGTAATGCTGGAAAACTACAAGCAGCAGTTTATACACAGTCTACAACTCAGATGGTGCTGTGCCAAAGAGAAAAACAGCAGATCATGCAATCTCCTTCCAATGGAATTAAATAGCTACAAAAAAAAAATCCTTTTCTTGCTCTTCCAACCTGCATCACCTACTTGAGATTTACCACATACACATTAGCAGTCATAGTTTACAATTTTTAGTATAGTAATGCTTTGGCTGATGCTACTGCAACAAGGCTGAATGAGCTCAGTGCATGCTCCCTTCATTTTCTTATGCCAACACCTGAACAGACTGGGAAGGGAAGGAACAACAAGGTTTCTCAAAACTTAACCATTTCACACCATCTCAAAGGCTGAGTGTCAGCTCTAAACACTTTTTTTGAACCTCAGGTTCTGGCAGAGATGTCAGATTCTGCTTTTGATTACTAAATTATTTCTTACTAAAAAAGAACACTTCTTCCAAAAGGAGAAACAAACAGGGAATGGCTAGTCAAAAGAACTTTGAACAATTAATAGAGGGATAAAGAGAAAAAGGAAAAAAAAAAAAAAAAAGGAGTAGCCAAGAAAACTAAAAAGGCCTACAGCTATAGACTGAAGAAAGCTGAAGAAAGCTCAGTTACTACCAGAATCAGCAGCACTAATGAGAACAGAAAAGCTGAGCAACAGTGTGCTTGCACCCATCAAACCAACATCTCTGTCATAGCCACAAAACAGGACGACATGGGGACTGAGCTCTAGCTTGAATAGTATTCCATACCCTGAAGCTCACAACTGCTACATAAGGAAGGACAGAAATCAGAAGCTGGTGTAATCCTTATAAAAATTATGAACAAGGTTAAGTTCAAGAAAAACCTAGATTTCTGAAGGGAACAGGATTGAATCCCAAAACATCCACTGCTTCTACAGCAGAGACAGAGGAGCAAAGAAATCATGAAATATGGCTGAACTTTTATCAGGGTGTAAGAGTGTGCAAACATTACATGTCAATTAGATTATACTTAGTCTAGTACACTGCCAATCGTGTGCTCATTTGAAGTCAAATCTCCTCCTACACCAAATGTGCTCAGAAAGAGCACATCTTACCAATAAGTTCAAAGTCAGCTTGACAGACTTCAAATGGTTACAGCTAAATTCATATATTTTGTTATTGTTCTTAGCAAAGACTATTTCAAGATATACCTAAAACACCTTCATTTAACCTTGTCCTTAGACATATTTGATACAAACTGTCATGTTGCTTTAATTATAGGCTGCTTTGAAAGTTCACTCAAGACAGTTTTCAAACGTGGAGAATTGCAGGACTAAATTCCATTAGTGACCTTTCAGGATTTCAAGCACCATTTCCAGATGAGCAGTCAAAGCCAGAGACATATTTAGAACAGTAATGTGGACAAGGTCAAAGTAACTCCAACAGATTAAGAACACGGGGTGAAATTCATCAGCATTTTGCCCAAAGCCAATTTTACCACTTTGTGACATTCTCTTCTGAGAGCATGACAGCACAGAAATGGTCATGTATCTGTGAAGTTTTTCTAGTAAAGATTTTTCCTTGTTCTTTTTGCCACCTCTTACATGTATTCAGATGAAAGAGTTAAGTCATCTTCTCAATTATTTGTTTCATACCACTGAAAGGCATGGCCCTTTTTCCTAAGGCTTAGAGAAATCACTTATTGCATGATCATATTCTCCTGTCTCCCTGGCAACTGTTTCAAAACAGTCGATGTCTGTCATGGTCAAGTTAATCACCAGGCTGTTAATTACAATATTTACTTGGCACTTCAATATTCATATATCACATTTATTTTTGAGCTCTCAATTTCTCTCTTCATAAACACAGCCACAGAAGTATATATTTCACATGCTCTCTAAAGAAAATTTTATACTAACATGTACAAGCTTCTAAATTACTGTAGTTTTTATGTCATTATATGCATAACAAAGAAAATTAAACAGAACCTTACCTCAAAATTAAACTTCATTTAATAGAAAGTAAGTTTG
Organism: Notiomystis cincta; assembly: GCA_013398075.1. Lineage (NCBI taxonomy): Eukaryota > Metazoa > Chordata > Aves > Passeriformes > Notiomystidae > Notiomystis > Notiomystis cincta. The sequence continues at coordinate 4,879 of VZRX01009995.1, forward strand.
TCTGAAAATACTGTTTGATCACGTAGAAGGCTTCCAGCAACCAAGTCTGCAATACAAAATAGAAACAAGTTACTTTCTTATCCCCAGTTCATTAATTTCTGTTTTTCAAGTACCTTCTCTGTCAGCACACTGGAAAGAAAACAACTCAGGAAGTTTAAAGTTTCCTTTTCCCTTCAGGAGTCAGAATTTGCATTGCTGAAATGTCTTTGTGTTCAAGAAAATAAAATTCAGTCCAGGCTTCTAAATTACTGGCACGTAAGAACTCATAATAAATGAATTCATGAAGTTTTACAGGTAAACACTTTGAAACTGCCTAGTCAATTATGAAAATATTTGTAGCACAAGTCTGGGTGTTAATATAAATTAAACAATCACACTGACCTCTCAAAAACATTTATTTTGCAATAACTGTGCTTTATTATGGTTTACTGTCCCTGTGTGAAATAACAGTCTAAAGCACCACAGCTCAGGCTTCTCTGGGCAATCTTCCTTCTGAAAGTATGACTGAAAAGAAAAAAAAAAAAAAAGATAAAAATAGAGTTTTGTTTTGTTTTTAAAAGATGATGAACTCTGTTTCTAGGCTTTGGCTATTTTGAGGAGGTGGGTTTTCTTGGTTGGATATATTCAGGCTTTGTTTATTAGACTTTGTTTTCTTTTTTTCCCCCGAGGTTTCATAGGATCATTTGTCAGTTTTTACTCTAAACAAAAGCTAATATATCAGAGTGGTTTAATAATCATGGTGATGGGCAAATCAGTTTGCACACAAGCCATTTAGCAACTCTGGATCCCCACAGTGCTCTAAAATAAATAGCAGCTTCTCTTCCAGTATCTCGAAACACCTCCAAGCACAGTATTATCCAGGCCCAGGTCTTGCTGCCAGCAAAGACTTGTGTTCCGTGTGTGTAGTTATGGAATGCTCTCATCCCACTTCTATATCTCCTGGACAACCTAAAAATTCAAATGAAGTTCTGATCCACAGCAACTGTCCAAATTTGAAACCAGTTTATACATGAATTTAGAACAACCAGGATGATAAAGAATAAAGTTATGCTTTCACACAGCTACATATGAGAGAATGCCTTTTAGCTGAGAAAAGCCCACAGCAACAAAAGAATTCTTGCAAATTTTAACCAACCAAAGCTGGCAAAAACATTTCTGATAATACAAATTGATCACTTGAATGTTTTTCTTGTCTTGCTTGGTTAGAAAAGTGATTTTTTGCTTTCAGTAGACTTTTAAGCAACATCAGCTCTTATGCCAACATAACTATTAACTGCAGGTTAACAGTTTTAATGCAGGTCAGAGTAAATGCAGTATACTTAAGACAATTATTTCAGCACCTAGTGGATCACCTGCACCTGCATTAAAATTGGCAATGCAGTAGTTTGGTACTTTGAAATTTAGATCCCTGGTCACACTCATCCAACTTTTCAATGCCTGCCAAGTCTCCCCAGTGCACAAATAATGTACTATTAAGTCTAATTAAAGGTATGCCAGCAGCCTCATGGGTTTCCCACTACAATATCAGGTCAGGATAAAAGCAGGCTCAGCATGCAGAACATCTGTGTATCTGATGCATTCCCTTAGGCAGCTGTATCAGTGCAAAAAGGATTGATCTGCAAGACAAGTATCTGTATTACTGTAATATGCCAAATTCCTCTTCAGTACAACCCATAAACCTACTAGGCACCCAACTTCCTGGACGTCACTATGTCCTTCTCCATACTTGCATGTATTTTAAAGTTCTAAAATTTTTATCAAGTGCAGCTGTGAAGCAGTTCAGTCACTTGCAACTACTACCTGTCTTCACTTTCAGTCCTTAGTTAACAGACACAGAAGCCCTTTCAAGTCCCCTTGTTCTGTAAGCACAAAGCACCAGCTGGAAGCACCTTCACTTCTACTCAGAACCACCATCAATGAAGGCTGATACTTTCTGGACTTGTATCCAAAACTGAATGTCTGCAGAACATACTACATGTAGGAAAAAATAAAACCAGATGTAGCAGAGAATGAAGCGACCATCTCAATACTGCTTCTTTCTAGTTGCACTGTACAATGGCCCTCAGATAAATTTTCCTATTCAATACATGTTGCTACCACCATTATAATTCAAATAGTTGTGAAAGAGCTTTGAAATTTGCCCTTTTCAAATACAGTTCCAAAACAGAATCATGGCTTAAAAAAAAAGAAGAAAAAAAAAATCAAGTGAACACAAAACATAGTTTGTTTTTTTCAAGCTGTACAATGAACATGAGTAACTAGAAATTATTTTTCTGTAGTTTATCAGGAGGATCTATCTACTTACATGTTAATGAGACTAGGAAGGAAGGAGGTAAAGCATCTGCTGTCTTAACATTTAACATCAAAGGAAGAAACAACACAATTCATTTGCACATACTACCAGAATAACTCAATGAATAGAATACCATGTTTCAAAATGACAACTTAAATAGTAGATTTTAAGTCATCAGAATACTTAAAAGTAGAAATATTAATATATCTTGTGGAGTCTGAGGAAAACAAAAGTTGCTTGTACTATGATAAATCTTAAGACTAGCTGGAACAAATGTGACTGTGGAAACAACATTCATTTTTCAAGTGGGTTAATTACTGCTGAAGCAGCCATATATTTTATTTATCAACAGGGAGACAAAGAGACCCTAAAAAAACTACTAATCATTGTTTGTTTATTCTATTGTCCTCACTTCCTGGAATGCAGTCAGAGATGGAACTAGACTACTCAAATGACCAGTCAGCAAAGCAGCTGCCCTGAACCTGGGATTTGTTTACAATCTACTGGAGGGTGGGAGCAATGAGTGCATAAAGCACCTAATTGCAGAAGTTTACACAGGCCTTTCTGAATATTTGGAGTATTTCTTAGCAGTAGCTCCTTGGCTCCCCCCTCTCCTTTTTCCTTAGCTGTAGCTACATTTCTATGAAATGCTTTTAGTTCAAATGCTAGTGATGTTATTTACAGAAAAAGAAAACTGAATAAAGAAAAGCGCTGAAGTAGAACGTACTTTCTCAATTCTACTGCAGATTCCTACACTATGAATTAGAAGTAAATTACAGTTTTGCCTTTATAGATATTTCCTAGGTATTCTGCATTCTCTAAATTCTTGGTGATAACAGTTTAATCAGTAGTATTTGGATTTCAGGCACACTGAAACGAAACAAATTCCAGCATCATATCATACTACATTTTCTGAATGTGGAAGATATTTCTGTCCATGTATTTCCTTTGGGTTTATGATGTGTGTTTTTTCCATGCTGTGTTTTGTGGGCTGTTCTTTTTGTTTGTGCTTCTTTAATTGTGTGGGTTTGGGGTTTTTTCCACCATAACCTAATCCAAATCTATGGTCCATTACACAGGGTATGTTTTAATCCTGCTGGCATTCACCACTCCTTTACTGTATCACCTCTGCTAAATGAATCTGCTAATAGCTTAATATTTTAAAGCTATAGACAGGGGAATAGTTACTTTAGGACATTGGGAAGTTTAGTTCAAGACATCTGGAACAGTGGGGAGCTTAGTTCTATGATCAAGTTCCAAACTCTGTTCCTTGCACATAATAAAGATACGGAATGGCTGTTTCAGGCTGGTACTAATGCAGATGTTCTGTAGTGTGTGACTTCTTTAAATTCTAGTTCCTTCCTACCTGTCTCTGTTACTAGCTTCAAGACTACTTCATGAATGACCACAATTCACCTAGTAGGTTTTCAGCATTTAGGCAAATTTGCCTACCTCCCACCATATGAAACTATACTCTCAAATGCAATTCTTCCCTACTTGGAACAAAATGTTATTCCTTAAAAATTGTGAAGTTTTTAAAAGTAGTGGTTCAAGCCAGAGGTTTCTGGGAACCTCACAGATGGTGGTAGCTCATCCCTGCACTGGTCTGTCAAAACTCAGGCTTTCAGCCCCTCAGGACCTATTATTGCTTCACTCTTATCAGATCTTAACTACTGTTTTTCAGCTTCTGTTTATCAATACTTACAACAACCTGCACATCTCAGATAATAGTTTTGAGGAAGTCTGACAAGGTAGAACAAGTAAATTCTGCAACACAAGAGCAAAGTATGGCATTAATTTCTTCTCAAGGCTTCATGTTTGTATAGAGCAGGAAAAAAGTATCTGTTGTGATCATTTAAAGTCAACTATACTCCGATTAATTTTCAAAATTATGTAAATTTCATTTCCTACATTATGCTGCCGACCCAACTTTCTGTGTTTAATGTTCATCTGTTTCCATGAATATGAAGTTTTTGCCAAGCAAATATTACTTGCCTGCTGTTTAGGGCTCCTCAAGAGCAATCAATAGTCATAAAGGAGCAGTTATTATTCAAATTTTATTCTCAACTCCAGCTTCCCATCTAAGTAAAATTAAAAAAAAAAAAAGGTTCCAATTTTGTTCTCTAGAAGAAATAAACTTGTTTAAAGTAAGCTGTACTCCTATTGTGGTTAAATGGGAACTTCCCATCTTTTTATTACTATGATTTTTATTACGGCTACTACTACAGAAAAAGCTACAGTAAATATTCACATTCATTCACCCTTGGTAAGTTCTTTAAAATATGTTTGCCCAGAACAGTTGTCTTGTTGGCAACAAATGGAAAGCCTCTCTTCTGATGAGAGGCACTAAGTTTGACATGATGGCACAGGAATGATGTGAAGCATAAGGCAGCCAGGCCTTCCTGCCCTCCCCAGAACCCACATATTGGGAGGTGCCACATGTCAAACCCACCTATTCTCCTATCATGATTTGAGTGACCCTCACCCTACAGACACCTCTACAATGACAAGTATCAATCACTATTACAGATGCCAGACTTGCAATATCTGTGAAGAGTTAACTACAGCCATCATCAATGGTTCTTCATTTATTCTAAAATCTCTTGCTATAGATTTGAGCTTAGAATATAGCCTTTAGAAAGCAGAGCTAAACACATAATTTACAACTCTATGATAGAATGTATAGTAACTTAAAATGACAGGTCAAGATGCAAAACAACAAGTCCTCAAAAATGAGTACAAGGCACTTTCCTCATTACGGTACCATTCACGCTAACTGTAGTTTGTGACGTTTTACAATTTGGAATTGTACTGGGTCTGACTGAGGTAAAGTTCACAGCCAGCTCTGACAGTGCTGTCCTTTGCATTGGTAGCTGGATGGGTGCTGATAACAGGGCAGCGTTTTGGCTACTGCCGGGCAGCACTGTCCCTGTGACATTCCTTCCCCCATTGAAGGCGATGGGAGTGGCCAAGACCCTGGGAGGGGATACAACCAGTATCCAAGTAGCCAAAGGAATACTCTATACCATGTGACATCAGCTCAGATATAAAAGCTAAGGGAGAGAGGAGGAAGGGGAGGCACTCGTGTTTTTCACTGATTGTCCTTGGGAGCATCCATCACACTTGCTGAGGTCCTGCTTCCCGGGAAGTGTCCGAACATCGCTGCTGATGGGAAGTAGAGATTGACCAATTTTTCCCTTCAGTTCTTGCATGTGCAAACCTCTGCTTTATTTCTGTCTCGCACTATAATAAAACTTCCTTATCTTGCCCCACTGGCTGTGCTCCAGCTTATTCTCCCCGTCCAAGTGGGAGAGGGGAGTGATAGAGTGACTGAGTGGGCACCTGGCCCCTAGCCAGGGTCAACCCACTACAAGAATCTATGTTAGTATTATCCTTTATTTCCAAACAGACAGTCTGCAAGCAGTTTAACAAATGTAAACAGGATGATAAGCCTAGCTTTCATAAGAACAGCAAGTGTAGCTTGCCTTACGACAGTTGCAGTGCTCTGCTGGATACCAACACCTGAGCAGTGAACACAACCCTACATATCAGAAATTCCTCAACACAGGGACTATTTTCTTCCCATGCTGTGGTGCTGTACAGTCTGAATATCCAAATATGCACTTGCACTCAGGTCAAACTTAATCAGATTTCTCATCCATTTACAGTGCTAAACAGTACAGAATCAGTTATTCAGCAGTCTAATGCAAAGATTCACTGGTTCAGTGGCACCTGTTGCATTTCTGCCTTCCTATGCCAATATAAATAAAAAATAGTACAATTTGCATGACCTTTATGAAAAAGTGTGAATTCAGCTGTCATAAGCAACTACTGTAAAAACAACAATAAGGGAACTTGCACTTCTGCTTTGTTTTTAAGTCATGAATCACTCAGGCCTCAAACCTTTCTCCTCAATATTCTACAGTTGGTTCACATTTCCCTTCAAACTACTTATCCCAAAAGGCAATCCAGAATATAACAGTCTGTGTTTCCAATCCCCAATGAGATTGTCTGTAATGTGAACACTTCCACCTTGAATGATGACATGCAATTCATCATCCACTTCTGCCTAAATACCTGCAAATAAAGTCATTGGCGATATGGCTGTTAGGAGATGAGATTTCATGTCCAGGGGTGGTGCATGAGCTGAAAAGGCAATAAAATAATAAAAGTGATCTTTCAGTGGGCAGGTAAAGAGAGAGAAAAGAAAAAGAACCAATCCCACAACAAAACAGCACCAGGTTTTTGTTGTTGGTACAATTTCTTCAGAGTGTGTTACCAAGACAGGGCACCTGCCATTCCAATGGCGTAATGCTCAAGCTGTCTGCAATTAACAATGTTTGCCAGCTAAATCTGTTCACAACAGAACTATGGTACACTCACACTGTAGCAGACAAAACATAAAATTTACTTCTTTGGCATGACTAAAAGCAAGTTTGCCAACTTTCCAAACATACTCCTCAAAAGCTGGGCTGCTCTGTGTTTGTATCCAAAGGGTTAGCATAGTAATAGTTCAGAGAGTCTAGATACAAAGTGTTGGAAACTCAGCTTCAACAAACATAAAACTTGGATTTTCCATTTTTATATTATCCTCATTACTTCAGTAGACCAAAGAGATTCCTTTTAAAGAGCAGTGGTTTGCAAAATTGTGATATCTTCACATCAAGTTGTTAAACACTTAATTTAGGCAACACATGAACTATCCTGGCAAGGAAACCCACTGAATCACAGATACACTAAATAATCAAAGTTCATGTTAGCATATAATTTTATGAAGCATGGAGTGAGAAAGTATTTTGAACTCAAACCAGAATGACACAAAACAAATTTAAATTCCTTTCTGTTAGCATACCAACAAACGTTTGATGGACTAGACCAGTCTGCATTACAGAGAATCTACAAAAAAACAACCAAACAAAAAAACAACACCAGTCCTAGACCTCCTGAGAATGAAACCTGGTTACCAAACAAAAGCAACTACACTGAGATGTGGGGGGAAGTCATTCTGGGTCAACTCTATATATCTACCCATATGTGCATATATGTTGTTACTTTAGACATGCAGGCACACACAGCCTTCCTTCAGAGTTGATCATGACCTTAGCTAGGTGTTCTCCACACTCCATCATAGCAGCAACACTCCACATTTTCAACACAGTCAAGGTGAGACATTTCCAACAGGAAGAAGTCTATTGAATAGATACACCTCAGAGTACATCCCAATTGGAAAACTCCATCAGCACTTGGGAAGAGACATAACTTCAGAACAGTAGAAAATGTGGAGAACATCCAATAATCTATTTCTGGGGGAAGTAAAGGCCAAGGCACTACTTGTTGACTTTCTTATATGGTTGAAGCTCATGTTCCCATACTTGGTATCAAGCCTCCTATACAGAATTTCAATACTAATCATGATTTCTAAACTACTTTCAATACACTTCCCTGTCCAAATAACAGCCACTTATGCCAGTGAGTGAAGACACATCAAACAGATGAAGAAGCTGAGTGTCCACCTCTTCCATTTATTTCTTGAAGGAGGTACATGTCTTTTGATGTGAGAGGGGGAATTTAAAAGGCAGCTTTAATCACTACTACTTATTAGTGTTCCGCAATGACTGAGAATTTAGTATGTTTACAGACTGTACACATTTCTGCTGTTCACTATACCAGAAATGCATAAAGCAGTTCCCTTTCTGCCTGATTTGCCTTGGAGGACATTAAGTTAACATTTCAGAAAGAAATAGCACTTCTTTAACTATGCAGCTGCCAAATCAACTCTGACTAAAATACGCTTTGACTTCCATAACATCTTCCCACAGACATAAATCTTTCAGTCCCAAGCACTTCCTGTCATTTTAATTACTTCCCTTCAAGTCCCCTGAAGAACAAAAATGATGCCTTGCACTGTTCACAGACAGGATGAACAGCAATTACTGTGTCCTAGGGGAGAACACTGTCAGGAAGGACTATTTAAGTGGGGGAAGAAGGAAAGGCAATGCTGGAAAACACATACCTAAGAAATACATATTGTTAATACTCAACTGAAATTGAAAATATGAGAAGCTCAACCTCCTTCTCACGCCCCCCTCGCAGTACATGGAGGAGAGATGCCTTCTTTTGACAGACTGAGCTTTCCAAACACATGTTTCTGGAATGAGACAGTGCCTGAGTTAGGATGGCGAACACAAAATAAGCCTTTTCAGGATGCTTCCCCTACTTCTAGGTATGTGGTTTTCTTAGATCAAGGGGTTTTAATATAAATATTTTATATTTTTTCAGTAGGGAAAGGAGCAAACAAATCTCCATCACACTTGTGCACTGATATGGTCTTGAACCAAGTCAGACCCTCAGTTGTGCACACAGATTGTCAAATCCCAATGTCCTTTCCTACTACCCCCATTACTGGAGCTGCTTCTATTTCAAATCTCCTACCTCACCATAGTTCACCTTGAAGTTACCTCCTGTAGGCTTCTTCCACACACCAGCCCAGACTCCTATCATCTTTCTGTGAAGAAACTTAAATCAGGTCACTCTGAGGCAATTTGCTAAAGAAAAAGCATTGTCTGCCTTCGATGTCAACTAAGGTACTTAAATACTGCAAAAAACTGTAAGTACTCAACAATCTCAGTCACTCAGAGCTAGTTTCAGTTGTTTAAGATAATTGTAGACCTGCAAAACTGTAACTGCAGAGGGAGACCATGTCCTCTACCTGCCACTGAGAAGTGGAGTTAGCATGGTTGCCCTCTACAGATTCAGGATTTCACGGCTTAAAAAAAAAAACCAAAACCCCAAAAAAACCCCAACCAAACCAACCCTCCGAAACCAAACCATCAAACACAAGAAAAACCAAAACAGAACTACTCTGCACTGTCAGCATGTCAGCAACACATCAAACTGTTTGTATGGAAGAATGAGCTGACTTCTAACACTCTGAATAATAGAGATCCCAGAAAGATATATTTTCACTGATTTTCCATTCTTTGTCCTGTTGAGTTGAAGCCAAAAACTCCAAGCAAATCAAGCAATTTTCCTATCTGGTCTTTTTGAAACACTGTAACATCAGTCTGCACAGAATGAAGACTTTAAAAAGGAAGAGGTAAAACATTGCATTCTTAGCTCCTGTCTGTATATTGCATTTCAGTGTTTTCATAATAACATACAGTTGATATACAAAGTTAATTCCAAAAGTTTTTTTTGTACATCTGCCCAAGGGACTGATTCCACTGCATTTGAAAAGCACATCTGAAGTGTTTATTGCTTCCAGATTTTCAAAGGAGAAATTACTGTTATAACTCAGCTGAGTCGTCTTAACAGCTCTGCTAAAATCACTCTGGTTTTCATCCCAAAGTCTCACTTCAGAAAAGACATGTTTCCTGTATATTAATTCTCCAAGCGTATACAGCTCATATGCAACTTTTAGGCAGAAAAATACATTTAACAAGGAAGACAAATGCAACCCAAAACTTACAGTGCAGGCAACTTGAAACATGTAGTGAAGTTTTGGGACCTTGAATTACTGCATACAACACTCTCTAAGCTTTTTCCCATTCTCTGCCAAAAATCCAAAGCACTGTATTCAGAATTTGCACTAAAAGCAAAATTTGGTAATCATGACCTGTGTCCAATTCTGCATTTAATGCTTTTATCGGATCGAGTTAGCACATAGGTGACAACTGACCTCAGTGCCACAGACATGAGAATTGTGTCACATGAGAAGAGCAACAGCCAACCCAGGTCCACTCCAGTTAATGATAAAATAAGCTGATGTGTAACATTCAGATCTGGAGATCCAGTAATGCAACACTTCAGCTAGAGATTGAACCCAGCAATCAGAGAACAAGCAATAGTCAGAGGTGCAAATAAGTCTGAAACTTCTGCCCAGAAAGCTTTTGCTGTGAGAAAGCACAGATCTCAAAATTAAAACAAAAGAGTGTACCAAGAATACAAGTGACTGTTGAATGCAACAACTGAAATAGCTGCTCAGTATCACTCGATCACAGATGACAGGAATATATGAACCAACATTAAGTAAACTATTAGGATGATGTTATATGTAAGCCATTTTGGATGAACAGAGCAAGTGAGCACGTCCATGAAAACTGGTGAGATAATACAACTGTACATTGGTAGGTAGTATTTAACAGGTGAACAGGCCAAGTGGCAATATCTGAATTCAGCTTTAAAGCCCTGTTTCTCAATCTGTGATTTAGATACTAAATGGGTTTTATAATAACTTTAAAGTGCTTCTCAATATGCTTTAAGTGATAGATTCCCCTTCACAGTGCACTCGTGGAAGCAAAGCTTCTGACTTGTCTGAAAATTCAGAGCAGCCCAACTCAGAGCTATGTTCTGGATTGGCTTTCATTCCAGCTGCTCTCATGAATGATTAACACTCAAGTCTCCTACACCTGTGAGTTACTGGCTCTTTGGACAGCACTTAGCTGTATGAGCAGATGGACAACAAGCTTTTGGAAGCAATTCTGCCAAGAATGTCCAAGCCAAATGCTCCTTCTGGACTGGAATGGGGAGCAGCATGTGGGAAGAACCACACTTCCAGTTCACATGTTTGCCACTTGGAACGTTGCCCTGAACTGGCAACTGGCAAATATTTACAAAAGAAACCTTTTTCTTGGTTAGAAAGTGACAGGGGACACATCATTCTGAGGTCATGGAAGATAACAGATCAAGTCTTGTATTTAGAAGTACCACTCTAGGATCAAACGAAGACTAAATGCCATATGACATTAGTGTAACTTCAAGAAACACACAATAAGCAGAGCAGCAAAGTTTTAGCAATGTAAAATACTCAATTCCACAATATCCAATTCTTCTGAAATATTTCTGAATTGCTGGAAAGCAGAGGTTCCTTCTCAGGGAAAAGACCAAGGATCAATATCTTTAATCTGAAGAAATCTCCACAATTGCCTAGAACTTAGCCAGTGCATTTGAGAAAGGCTCATCTATTCTGGTACTATTTCTAATTCCTTGTATCTTTGCAACTACAAACAAACCTGTGAAAGTGGAGAGTATTAGCCTCTGACTGCAAAAGTCCGTAGGGGCATGGGCCCAGAAATGAAGGCTTAAAAATTTAGGGTAATAGAAAAGACCTTTTCACAACAACCAGATGACTGGGGAAGTAAAGAAATCTTATGATAGACAGTCTATGTCTCTGAGCCTTCTGTCCAAAGGACATATATGCCTTAAATGACTGAATTATTTCAATTATGTATGATACTGAAATTCTAGTCAGTGGGAAAGCAGGCAAAAAAAGATGGGGAAAAACCACAACTGAAGGCGTTTTCATTTCTTTTTTCCATTATTTTCCCTAGACATATAATTATGTATAATGTTAACAATCCTAAACTATTTGTAACACAGGCAGCAGAGAGAACATTCAAAACATGGTAGGAAAAAAAAAGTAATCTGCTAAGTAATACTGACACATGAAACAAAAGAGTTGAGAGGAAATGCTTCTGTACAAAGGAAGTGTGTATAAGGATGCCATACAACTATCACAGAGTAGACTTTCAAAACAACAAAATCAAAATTTACAACAAAATCAAGATAACATAAAAAGCATAAACTAATAGCTGTATCTGCAGGGAAACATCTGAAGAACCTTGTGTCTTGACATCTGTGCTTCAGTTGAACTGACAAGTCACTGCTTCACAAAACATTCACAGAAATCAAGCTTAGGGGAAGAAAGGGACACCTAGCCATGCTCACCTGCCCAATGGTTACAATTCTACGACAATAAAAGACATTCTTAAGAATTTCAGAGATGGAAGAAGCTAAAAGGGGGCCAGTGTAAAAACAACCAGGACCTTGGCAATTTGAGGGGTTTTCACCACAAGGGAGCCAAATGTACCCTGACAAAAACACAGTAGCTTTCTTCAAAGTCATGGGGTGGTTTATAATTCTCCCAGAAACTTCTGTGCTCTCTACCTGAAGCCCAGTTTCTCTGAAGTTTTTAAGTTGCAAAGGAGGTTTTTTTCCCCTTTAATTTTCATTTCCGGCAGCAACTGCTCCACAATAGCTTTACAATTCCCCCTATCAGGCACTCCTTTGAAACAACCAAGTTTCAGGACATGTTCCAAGGCATTTCTCATTCTCCACAGGGATTTACAAGCACTCCCAGCTTTCCCACTGGTCCAAAAAACAAGCAGTTGTTTCTGTCACGTGGTCCATTGTCACTGTTTCCATGAATGTAGTCACCTCTCTGAGGACTAGCGTAAGCTGCCAGCCTTTAGAAGTGACAATTACAGCAGAGATGCCAAGGTCCTAAAGAACCCTTTGAAGAAGACACCATAAGTGCAACCACACAATTCTCCCTACTACACAGTACAGTTGAATTTTAGAAGTGACATCAGTAAAACCTTACTGAAGTTACATTGTACCTCCATAACTTCCTTTGTGGCTGCAAAAGCCCTGCTTTAATCCAGTTGTCCAGAACAAACTTCCATTTTGATTCCAGGGCTTTATTTCACAGAAGACATTATGCACAACAATATGAGCTGGAGAATGAGAAGACATTGTCAACAAGTAAAGCATGTTTCAGCCACATAGTCAAATTCCAGCTGTGACCTTATTCCAATACATTGCAGTGGAGTGATATGAGCTGACAATACTTGAATTTAGTCCAGAGGAAAAAAATCCATGTTTCTGTGGTTATGAACTATAAAATGTAATTTTTCAAAGGTCCCTGCTCCAAATTAAATATTCACACAAAAAGAAAGTTCCAATAATAAGGCAGTTTCCAGAAAAGTTCAAAGGACTATATGATTCAGTCTCTCAAGGAACTTGCCTTTGAATGACACTCAGAATAGCTGTTTTTCTATCTTTTCTGTACCTAAGATTTGTAGACTCTTATGTCAGAAAGTTCATCAACAAGTAGCCAAATTTCCAAACAAAATTAAATTTTAAAAACAGTAGTGATTCCAAGATAATTACTTGCTGTGCTATTTGATAGTTACCTAAAGATAACTGGAAATTTGACTTCTTTTTCTAGACAACTGGACATCATGGTATTGATCTTAAATTTATTTCTAAGGAATGCCTAGTGTTAAGTTAGAATAAAGACCGACTTGAGGAGTTCTCTGGTGGAAAACTATTTGCAAGGGGTTTTTTCCTGACAGTTTGAGGGTGAGGGGAACACACGCTGACATTTCTTTTTCTTAAATCAAACTAGTGAATGTTAATTCTTTCTTACAAAAATACTTCTGAAAAAAATTGGGTATTTCTGACCAGTATATACAGTGTTCTTTACTTAGCAGCTTAATTCTGGATGCACAATGAAAGGTGTGCAGATCATGTGCATGCTCACAGAGTTAACTGCTGTATCAGCTGATTTAGCTTGGCCAACATGGTTCAACAAAGGGGCATCAGAGCTCCACTCCAACTACACAACAGTCCTGCATTGTTAGCTGCATTTTCTACTCAAGTGCAAGTGTTTCTGGTAAAGTAATGTTTTCATTTAGAGATGAGGGGGAAAAAAAAAATCACTGGCATCCTGTAGCCAAGATTAATACCTTTTGTACCTTTAAATATGCTATGGGTGCTTTGTTAGAGCATTTTTAGGTAATTTCAGGTAATTTGACAGCTATGCTTTTTAAAGCCACAGTTTAATACCTTCCAACTCTGGCATGGTTTGTTTCATACAAGGCTTTCCATTGGCTTGATGATCCAGTCTAATATGAGCCTATAGAAAAGAATTTACAAAATGAACCAGAGAAAGGTGAATACATACCTTTCTTGCACTACTATCCAAGAGAGCACTTTGGGCATCCTAAATGACAGTCTGGCCAAGTGGAAGGAAAAGTAAAACAGATTCTAAACCTGGACAGCACCGATACAGTTGTGAATATGATGAAAAGGCAGGCAAACACTAAAATCTAGGCCATGAAATACCACCTCAGTTATGTGCATAGAGTTTCTGGAAAGACAAAAGTAGAGGGGCTTATAGTCAATGAACCAAAGCTCATTGATTCTTTCCTAGCATTCTCAAAGAGAAAACACAGTCCTTTCAAACAGTATGAACAACCAATAAGCAAAAGAGGCAACCAATTTACATCATGCTCTCTCATGGGGAGATTTCCAAACCTGAAACCTGTTTACTACTTGTAATTGTCCTCAGTCAGTGAAATCTAAGTTTTAAGATGATCTTTGCAACATTCAGCTCCTTATCTTCATCCTACCTGATAAACAATCTTGACTACAAATAGCTTTATTCAAAATTATTTATTTATTGAGTGGAAGTTCAAAACCAACTTAGATATGTCATAAGAGGAAGCTGGCATCCTACTGCCTTCCTATTTGCTACCTCAGAGAGCTGACATAATTTCTCATGTCTGCCCACAGTTTCTTATAAACATCTGCAACTTGACTAGAACGATCTAGAAAAAGGCCTGACAGCCAAATTCATTTTTGGAACATTAGTTTGCAACCAACGCATCTGAGAGCATCTGCAATGCAGAAAAATCCAAGCAAGTGTGGAGCTTCCTGTCCCACCAGTGAAGGTCATTTGTGCTCCTGACGTGCTTCCACATACTTCATCTGTAAAACTCAGTTTGCAAAGCTGCCTCTTTATTTTTGGCTGTGTTCCTCCCCACTATGTGTAACATGATCAGTCAGGAGAATCCTACATGAAAACTTCTATGGTTTAAAACCCAAGCAAAATCCAGCTACATTAGGTTATTTATTTATTTATTTATTTACCTCTAGAATACAACACCAGTTCAACTGTAGAAAGTTAAAACTCGAACAAAGAACAGAGGCCAAACACTAGTGTCTTTTATTTCAGCACTTATATACTATAAAATGCCATGAAATTCAATTGCAGCCACTTAGGCTTTTTTATGTCATTATTTTTACTCTATACCACATTTCTTATGATGAGACAAAATTTAACTGCTTAACCAGCAGGCAAAATTTCATAGTTCTGTATAATTTCAAAATTATACAGAAATTTTCACCAACCATGTGTTCCTCCATTAACATTAAATAAACACATTCCACTATGGACACTTCAGTACAATCTCAACCATTTCTGCCATGGTATGGAACAGATTATGGCATTACACAACAACTATGACAGCCTACAATTTCCACTCTGACACCTTGTTACTTAAAATAATCCACAGTCCCCACAAACTAAATAGCCTAAATTGATTTCCTTCACATTAGCTTCATCATACCAGCTCATACATCCCTAATAGTACCTCAGGAAAATGTACAAATAAATTAAAATTAAATTACACTACCACAGGAAAAAAAATGTTTACATGGTATTGTTATAAAAGATACCGAAGTCCTTCTTATTTTCAAAAACTCGATTCTGAGTGCTGGACTTCTGAGCTCTGCTGTAAGGATATATTTAGCTGCTGATATACTGTTCTCATCCCAGATTACATTATTTAAATCTAAAATGCAAAAATGCAATGCATGTGTTCAAGAGAACTGTTAAGAGTAAACATAAAAGTCCTGATGGAAAATTCCTGTAGACTAGGTTAAACCTTATAGAGATATAAAATCAGGTACTACATGGGAGAAGTTGGACATCTTGTTTGTCACATTTTTTAGCCATCAAAGGTGCCTATACTAATTCCTCCATTCAAGATGGGAGGAGATTAACTGCTCTCCCTATTAGTGGAGGAGACCCTTTCCCTAACAGGCTGAGACATAAATAGGGCCACCACACTCTCAGTAAGGCCCTCATCAAAGCTAAGTCCTGTGGTTTCCAAGCCCTTTACCCTTGAAAGGGCAACCAACCACACAAACCACAAAAGGAAGAAGACCAGAACTGAGTACTTCCTTTGTACAGCCAAGCTATGAAATCTTGTACAGCCTTGCACAGGTGCTTGATAGCTTGAGATTGCTTCAGCTGCCTCCTTTCTCTGGACATGGAGAGGAACAACAGTGCTCTTTCCAAAGCAAATATACAGCCTTTAAAAGGACCAGTAATGACTATGCAACCTGAAGACCGCAGGATAGAAAACAGGAGGCTGAAGGGGAAGATAAAGAGAAGGCTTTGGCAGCAATTCCTCCTTTCATGTAGTTCTTATGAGAAACTGTCTGTGGCATTCACATTTGATGATAAGAAGCTTGAGACCCACAGCCACAGGAGGCTGAACACCTGGGAAACCACCATTTGTAGCTGTCCAAAGCCCCTGTCCTTTAGTATTAGGGAAAAGTCACCCATTTGCTGACCCAGGCTCAGAGCTCAGATTTTCAGTTGAACCAACTTCACTTGGATGCAATGGGAAGCAATACAGCTCCTCATGTGTACCCAAATGAACGTTAGCAGTATTAAGCAGATCCTGTGTTTAATTCCTAACTGAAAAACTGATCTCAACCACATGCATGGCACCTTTAATTATGACCAACTCTAAGCAACAACTGAAAAATTACTGGGTACAGAAAATAATTTACAATATTTGAAAATGGAAAAGAGAAAAAATTACTTAAAGGAACAAAAAATGTCAGAGTTGTCGTATTAAAGAAGCTTGACCTTTCTGATGTCGTTCCCTTAGCTGCCTTCTGCAACAAGAAGCTAAAAAGCCAAGTCAGGAAATTCAGGCTGCAAAAAGAGAATGCTGACAGCATGCAGGTGATGAACAAGTTAAATGTACTAAATATGGAAGCTATAGTGGACACTGAAGACAAGAGCCAGGACCACAACAGTTTCAGTGGTTTGTAGAAAAAGAGGTTGCAGAAACAGCTGCAGCATTTAAAAGAATTAAAGCATTAAATGAAGAATGAGACACCCCAGCATCTCTCCTTCCAGTTAACTCAATTTACCTCAAACAAAATTCTTATTTAAAGATGATCCAAGTATGGACTTCAGCAGTTAAAGAATTTTATATGAGAGCAACAACAACTGCAATGAAAATGAAGGATTTGTTTTGGTTTTTTTTTTTCCTCTGCATAAATGGAAAGATGGCTGAACTCCTGTTAAACTAAACAGAAGCTCACAATAATGAGATCAAGATTCAGATATAACTTGACAATGACAAATCTGTACTGACAAGTTTGCAGACACCTTTCTTTTAACCACATTCCCTGGAGGAAGAGAGAGTCAGAGTAAAATTCCCAGATAGTCTGAAAGAGTCAAAATGAACAGTTAAAAACCAAGGGGCTGCCTCTCACTGAATGTAAACTGAGTGAATATAAATCCTGCTGAGTTTTCTATCTGGTGAAGACTGAATTTGATCCCTCAGTATTTCTAATAAGGAAGAAAAGCTGCAGACACTTATTTCTTCCTACTTTTCCTTGTTCAGCTCAGCCACCGACAATCAAGCATCAGTGCTGGACCTTCAGACCAAGAGATCTTTACAGTTTTAACTTCATTGACTGTACATTACCACAGCAGTTATCCTGAAAGTAACCCAGGTGTATCATCAAAGCTCAAGTCATAGAAATACTGGGTGAATGCTACAGTCAGTGAAATTTGATTACAGAATTTTTACACAATCAATACAAAATTCATTTGTATATATTGGTTTTCCATGGCACTAATACATCTTGGATTTTTTTTTTCTATTTACTTCCCTGATCATCTTCTAAATGAGCATGTGCTACCCTGCTGACACCACTCATATGAACCTCAAATCATTTGACTCACTTGAAGACAACAGCAGCATAATTTGAAGCACTTTATTTCAATGAAAAAACACCTAAATATCCAAGAGAGTACCCTAGCCTGTACTGCCATTTCCCATGGAATCCATATACAATTTAACTAACTCTGATATCTTGCTGAGGTTCTAAGATGCCTTTATTCTATCCCATGCATGGAGATGTGTGCTAACAGCCATGCAACAGAAACACCAAAGACAGGGCATATGGCACATGGAGCAAGGAAATGTGTGGCCACAAGGAGGGTACAGCAATCTCTTCCCTGTCTTCTGTATTGAAGGATATTTTCCACAGAAACTTTACAGTAGTGACCATTTGCTTCTGTCCAACCTGTAATTCAACAAGCTTTTTGGCCTATTCCTCCACACACTTTTTGGTCCCACACTCCAAGCTAGTCATAACATCATCATTGTATCACCTATTTAACTTTCCCAAGTAAACAAACACTTCTTTTACTATTCTTGTCACTTAGAATAGATCTCCTCAGATCCCAAACAAAAGTAGGGTGGAAGGAATTTTGTTTCAGATATTCTGGCAAGAGTATTACAGAAGAAAGACAAACAGGATGCCAACGTACATCCCAGTGATGAAAGCACCTTCTGGAACAAGCCCCTCCTAGGTCCAGTTATGCAATTTAAATTCAGTCTGGTATTTTATAATCCACTTCAAAATGAGAGATATCTAATTATTTAATGAAATCAAATAATTCAAATAAAAAAAAATCATCATGCAACACCTGCACACATAATTGCTAAACAGGAAGCTTTGTTCTGCATAATACCTTAATAAACTGCTCATCAGATTTTTCAGGTTGTAGCATTTTTAAATCCCAACTGCAAAATAAAATTAAGAGTCCAAGTAAACAAAAGCAATCTATTTCTCAGTTTATACTGAGCTTTCCTGCAAGAACCTTATAAAAGTATATACTAGCTTGTTTACCCAGGCAGGGAAAGCATTTTTTGATGACCAACAACATTCATGTTTATGATGCAGAGTCTGTTCTAGTTTAGTGTTTTCTAAAAGTTTCCCAAGACCTTTTAAGGATCCAATCACAGCAGCTTGTGGGAAGAGATGGGATGGAGTTGAGCTGCGGGCTGTGGAACACACCTGCAGAAGCACAAGGTGGCACAGAGAGGTTTGTCTCCACCTGCCCCTGGGGAGAGGAGGTGTCACACAGAGCCCTGTGGAGAGAAGCCTGCTGAAGCTGACTGACAAGGGAACAGCGCGTGATCACCCCACAGAAGGGCATTAGGAACACGTGTTGCTGACACGGCAACATGAGATAGGTCACGGAGTGAGAATTATCATATAAGGAAATACCGTGCCTTGAAAAATGTATACAACCAGCTTGTTTCTTTGAACAAACAATGCAGATTCCCTGCTGCTCTGAATCCGTGTCTCAGTCGTCTACAGCAGCCGTTAAAGTTCCCACCCATCAAAGAAGAGTTGCAGAAATATAAGAAAATACTAAGCTAAAGAACAAGTTTCCACATCTTTTGCCTTCTTGAGCTGCTGCCTCACACACAAAGCAACATGTCACTGACCTTGCAGAAGGCTGAGAATCCAGTTCTGAGACAGTGATCAAAACTGCAGATGACAAAGGGGGAAAACAGCTCCTGCTCCAGAGCTCTTTACACATGACAAAGTTTGTTCTGCAAGCTAAAAGGGAATATGCATAAGGCACTCCCCTTTCTTAAAAATCTTTGAAGTCCCGAGTATTAAACTCGACTAATATGTTCTTTATCTTACATAATTTCAAGTAGAAGCTTTTTTTCTATAATGTTGAGCACTTCGACTCAAGAAAGAACAACTTGAACTCTGTTCCCATCTCTTATCTAAATGAGATCTTCTTAAAAGGGCTCTTGATGAAAAGACTCTACAAATCAGAGATGTGTGTAGTTCCTTTCAACTATTTCAAATATCCGTCAATGACCACCTGAATAAAGAACTAGAACCTGTTCTAAGTTTCCTTCTGTTAGCTGCATTTATCATTCCTATATACCTCAAATTCCAGGAAAATAACTATGTTGTAATGATAATATAAGCACTGACAATACAAAACTAGATTTTTCACTCTACACTCCATATTATGATTTGGTACTACAGTCCCAGCATACTTGGTGGCTCCTCAGACCTTTGGGTTCTATTATTTTACTGACTCTATAATGTTTAAGCTTTCCTTCTGTCTCCCCTTAGTTATTAAATGCATCTTGTCTACTTATTTAACTTGGTCAAAACAGATATTAAGCTCAGTATTTCTTTACACATTTTTAAAAGATAATTAACTTCTTATCCTTTGAGGTACGAAGATAACAGCTTCCAACACATCCTGAAATCAACTGGCCAGAACTGCTCATTTACTTATTTGAAGTATGGAAAGCATATACAAGGAAAAAATATTTGGTAGAACAGAATACTTAAACTGAAATTCTTTCACACTCTTTCCTACCTCTCAGGAAACAGGCTTTCTCCATAAGCCAGACCTCAGAAAACATCAAAAAACTCTCCAGAAATAACAGAGTTGACTGATAAGAGATGCCCTGATTACTATGTATCACTTAAATTCAATATAATTTTCAAAATCATATAAATTGGGCTGTTTTTCTTTGAGAACAACACACAAAAAAATCCAAGGGAGAAAAAACAGAGGGATAGACAACTCTGGAATAACAGTAACAGGAATAGGAATAAGAATTCTGCTAAAATGTGGACAGGTGCAAAAGGCCCTCCTACTTTCCAGAAGGTTCAGAGAATGTCACCCAGTGTGCACAGAGTTTAGTTAAAATGCACACCATTATATACCTGATTTATCTGCGACTTTTTAAATACTACAACAAGAATGCCTTAGCTTTAACTTCAGGACAAACATTTCAAGGCCTGTTCCAAGGAATCTTTCCCTACTGCCAGAAAAGGCAAAGGAACACCCCTTTAGCTTTACAGTCAGCATCAATTTCTTACAAGCTTTACATTTCTTCAAATATGAATCGACACAGCTTTGTAAAACTCATAGTATTGAAGTCTTCTTTATCAGGCTGTTTAAATTAGCTCTGCATCTTAGATTAGATTATTTCATAAGCAGTCCTTTCTTACAAAAAGACCTTTAGAATCATCTTTGACCTACAGGCCCCATCAGCACAAAAATATTAGACCAAAAGTTGCACATTTTGTAGTTGTTAACATCCAGTCAGCCACCCTATTTGCAACAAGCTATGCTTGGCAGCAGGACACAAATACATAACCTGAGGCTGTAGTAGGTTTTTGAAGAAGCTGAACAACTACATACTGGCAAACTTCCTGGAACTCAATCTGAACAAAAGCCAAGGACGCTTGGGCAACACTGTGGGGTTGGTGACACAGCCTGAGCCCTACCTATAACAAAAAATGTTTTGGTTGCAACTTCAATGTTGTCTAAGATCAGCCCTTGCAAGCCAAAAAGCCAAGTAAGTTGGGAAGCTCTGCCTGAACAGTAACTTTATTGTTGGACTGTCAATGCAGTGGAGATTGGCTACACTAGGATCTGTCCGGCTGAACTTTTCCTCCTCTGTAGGAGAGGCCATTTTATTACTCTGGCCTCCTTCTTAAAAGCTACCATGTAATAAAGGCTATTTAAATAAACTAACCTCGGTGCTTTTAAGAGTTACTCTACATACATATCTAGCAACATAAGGAAAGAAAGTAAACAAAGTAAGTAAAAGATACTTCTTTTTTCTTCACTGTTTTCAAATCTGGAGCACAAGAAGCAAACCTTCATGGCAAGAGCCGTGACCCTTGATGTATACATAGTAGCAGCCCCAAATAGGAAACATAAATATCACCAGGGCAGTAATCAGTTCAAGCAATCTTTAGGGGTGAAAATTCCAGACAAGTCTGAGTGTTTCCACTTCAAAATCATGTTAGTATCAAACTCAAGTCATATACAGACAATTAAATATAACTGATACTAAGAATCAACTATTTGACAGAAGCAAGCCATGCCAGTGGAGACAGGAATGGCAGTGGGAGAAGAAAATTAATTTTATTTACACTTGAATGTTCTTGTGCCCAAAAATGTCCTCAAACAAAATACTGGGAAAGCTAAGTTACCATGCCAATCTTTATTAAAAGAGAAAAAAGAACAAAAATTAAAAGGTCAAAATACTTGTCACATGATGAAGAAATTTGAGTTTTCAGAGCAAGATAACTGATGAAGATAACAGATTCTCTCAAAGGGAGATGTGCAGTTTCCTATCACATTTTGACTGAAGTATTTTCATGTTTCTGCCTCCTCTCATAGTAAACTGAGGCAATGATAAAATAATCTAGTATCTCCCATTTCTGAACTATGACAGCATGAAATCCTGGCAACAAAACCAGTTTTTTTCGGTTCAGGTGTTTCTCTAGAACCCAATTATTGCAGGATGACAGATGTTTGGAATATGATGCAGTGTTTATTATGGCACTCTCAGTAAGGAGAGCCTAATGAATTGCTAAAAAAACCCTCAAACTTTTTTTTCATTGTTTTGCTATAACATTTATTTCAGTAACCATTCTCTTCATTTTCCATTCCTCCAGAGCAGATGTTCAAATATGGAATTCCTAGTCTTATCCACAAATTTACATCAACAAAACAAAGCACAAAGCAGCAAAAGCACCCAACTAGTCCTCTGAGGCTGCTGATTAGGGACCCAGCCTCAGTGGTCTGAAAAAAGAGACGGAGTGGTACATTCAGCTGTTCATCACGGAAAACAAACATTGGTGATTACAGTTTCCATGTGCCTAAACCAGATAGGCCTTTTAACCTATCTGCTAAAGCTCCAGCTACAGAAGTGGCCAAGAGGGCAACAAGAAAAGATCGAGGAAAAACAAGTCACTAAGCATGAGACCAGTGAGGAAATCAAGTTAGTCCTATAGCTACAGTGCTTCAGTTCCTGAAGCCAGCTCAGACATCTGGGCTGAAATAACAGTCTCTCCTCAGAAATGCCACCTAACAAGACACTCCCTGGGCATTTAGAAAGAATGCTGCTCAGATGACAAGACTTGTTTCCAAACTAAGCAACTGTAACGAAATGTACTACAACACAAATCTTTCTATGAATTTCTCATGTACCAGTACACAAATAACTCCTGTGAGTAATTCACATGCCAGAACACTGAGATGAGGTGAAACAACACATACACAGGATGTCCTGTCAAAGTTCCTCATAGCAAACTCCAGACTGTCAAATTAAATCTGATTATATTCAGTTATTTTGAATACTTGATAGTGCTCCTTCTGTTGATACAATTTTATAGGTTATGCAAATATTCTCCCTAAGATGGTAAGACCCTAAAGAAAATAGATACATTAAGAGAATTTTCTGCTCTTTTTTACATTTAATATTTTAAGGGATGCAGATGTAAAATACAGTTCTAAGACAGCAGTGCCTAAACTCTGATTACTGATCAGCTACATATACTAACTGCTAAAGGCTAAACATAAAATAAGCGCTGACTGGTGCTACCTGGCTTTGAGCTATGTAGAGCATTAAGTGCCAGTAAAATATTACCCCATGCCGTTGTACTTACTGGTTCCTTCCTGCCAATCTGGCATCTCTGAATAATGGAACAGGTCTACAGCACAGTCTAGCAGCAAGCAAGACTTAGATGTTTACTCACATCAGAGTACTGTTGTGGGGAGACAAGTGAGGAGAAAAACACTTTAAATACTTTACCTAAGTTAAGAGGTTCATGAAAGAAAGAGCATGTTACGACACTGCTTTTCAAAATGACAGACACACCAAGCCAAGTAACAGGAAAAACCAAATAACTTGACTTGTGGCAGCATAGCAACCACATTTCAGTCCTTCAGAGTAAAGTTAATAACAAACTAGGGCAGCTCAAATTGCAGAACTGAGCTGGAATGACCTGACGGCAGCAACTGCTGTCCAAACATACATGAGCTATAGCAAACCTACAGTGTTTGATCAATGCTTCCAAGAAAGTTCATATTAGAGACGTGTGGAGAAGAAAAACTCTTGATTGAACATTTTAACATTTGCAGTGTCAATTTTTCTATCACCCAACACTTGTTTCTAGACAAAGTATCTTAATTTTCAAGATACTTGTGATAAAACACTACAGCAAATCAGCGACGCTTCAAGCAGTGACTCTAATTGTTTCTGAATCCAGTTTCTCTTTAAACGCCACAGTCATTTGTCCTCACTGATATCTATGAACCTGAAGGCCACACTCTGAGGCTGTCAAAAACTACAATATTTTTACTACATCATAACAAAGTACCTTTAAGAAATGCCAAGTTTTACATATTTCTAAAAATCCCATATTTCATTCTCATGCAACTCATCAATTGAGCATTGACATATCTGGACTAAACTTCACACAGCAAAGTAAGCAAAGAAATTACACTAGAGACAGTAAAGGAGTAAATATTGCAATCTAAAAAAGATTTTTTGGTCTATACGAATGTTAGAACATTGATGTTAAAATGTTAATTTGAGAAGAAATGGACCTTCTGTAACTAAAGTGCTTGTTCATGGACCCCATGTCCCTTTCAAAATACATAACTTCACATTATGCAAATCTAACAAATGTTTCTTACTTTAATACTGGCCCTTGAAACTTTCCACATGCTCACAAAGTTAAAAGAACTACAATGTTTAAACAGAACTTAGAAGCTGCTGATGGTGTTATCCAGTGATGCAAATATAAAAGCAACCCTATGTATGCATGCAGATACACAAGACACACAGCATACTCTTTATTCCTGACTGGTTTCATTACTCCCATCCTCAGTAATGAATATGCCACTACAGTATGTTGTTAGAGGTTCCAAGCATTAATTTAACAAGTGCTTAACTTTTCATAAAAAAAATTATCTAGGAAATTAAGTAATTTGTTGGCCTTGAAACTACAGCAGCCATCACTGCCATTCACTTTAGAGGTGTTGCTCTTCCAGGCAGTAAAGCTGGACGTTTCAAAAGACATCAGATATTCCCAGCATGAGTGAGCACCTGCCCTCCTGCCCTTCAAATTCACTATTCTACACCTACCAAGAGTACTGTACAAAGCTTAATGTAAAGTATTAGATTTTTCCCCTTTGATTAAAAGAAAATAAAGTGTATGAATAGCTTTCCTTCAGTTTTCAGGCCCAGCAGAAACAAGTATTTCATAAACATGTACAAGTTATTTGAAGTAATTTCATCTCAAGAGTTTACAGATAAGGGCAATACTAATCTTATTTAAGAAAACTGAAGCCATGCCAGAAACAAGAGGGGATTCAAAACAAACCTATACTGTAATCTATTGTTAGGTATCTTATCCAAAGTTCTTAGTGGAATGATCCTGTGCCTGCTGCCACCAGCAATCTCATTTTATTTAAGTATTGATGACTTGTCAGAGATATTAATGGAATGGTACCTCAAACATCAAATGCCAGGTTGAATTCTGAGGTCCCAGCACAGCAACTGTAAGACTTCAGCAATCCACTGAATGGGAACTCTGGAGAGCACAACACAGCCAGCACTGTTGTAGCACTGGGTGAACTCACTGCACTCTTGAGGAATTTTTACAAGACTAGCTGTTCCCAAAATGGGAAACGACGATCTCTGTATTTCTAGGATAGAGCATGTAGTATTATGCTACAAAATTCCCCAATGAATACTCAGAGATGCCTATGTATGTAGTGCCCACTGCAGATCAGGGATCAGTAAGGACTTGCAGTCAACCTGCACCTAAATACTAGCAGCAGGCTATAAACAGTGCAGAATTCAGACTCTTTTCTATGACATCTGAGTTCAATTAAAAGATGCTTCAATTTGTGCATGTCAAAGTCCTTGCAGTGTTGAATGAAAACTACTGTTCAGACCCAGCTTTCAAATGGTTACGTAGTCAGAGAAAGAATACATTGCCAAGATACTGAATATCGATAAGCTGGTCATTCAAAAATCATTAGAGCCATGTCAGATGGAGAACACAAAACTGATTTTATTCCATGCAGTTCACCTATTTAATTACATTTCATACATTTTCCTAGACTGATACCTATATAAATATTCTGGTCTTTTGCTGCTTCCTTCAAAAACAAAAATACAAGAAATAGTCAGATTTAGAAGTATTAACCACCATCAGCTATCTAAATTACCCCAAAATTATCCTTGTCTCAGGAGGTAGTTAATGTTCTGTCAAGACAATACTAATGGGCACACATTTCACAAAATTTAATTCCACACAGGACAAAATACTCAAATGAGGCATGGTACATATAAACAATGGCCTTGGCTGCAAAAAGAATAGCTCAGCAAAGAGAAGCAGATGAAGTTGAGCAGCTTCCTTCATGTACTGAAGAGCACTAAAAAATCCAAAACTCTAGCTGTCCCTTAATCTCAACAACTGAAAATACAATCACCACTCATAACCTACTTGTGTCAATCACAGAGAAGGTGAACCAGACAAATCTGGTTTTAGTTTGTCTGAAGTGAGAAAAAGGATGGAAAAGGATTAACATGAGCCTATGACAGATGATGTTTTTCAAACTAATTCTACCTTAGCCCACAGTTTTGCTGTCTTGTTTTGGGAAATGACAAAACTACTACTTATATCAAATCAATTTAACTAGCACTTGAAGTCAGAGGCCAAGCCTGCCTTCATTCTCCCTTTAAAACTAGGTTACAGTGATGTACAAAATAATGGATTATCACTAATTCTGCCCTGTCATGCACCTAACAGATACAGAGCTTCTTACACTGCATTACAGGAGTTGGTTTTTCATACAATCCACCAGAAACCTTTGATTAGGAATCCTATTGTCCAGTGGGACTACTTGCAAGGTCAAGTATCAAGCATATGATCACATTTTAAATTATCAAATACTTCCTCCCAACACATTCACACTTACTGAATTGTAAAGTTTAAGATATAAACTTAAGTACAACTTGAAGGGGAGGTATAAACTGGACACCAGTACCAATCTACATTTGGCCAAAGATGTACTTTAATAAGATAACTGATCAGCTAGTGAGACACACAATACATGTAATTAAATGGTTGAGAACAGTTAGCACTTCTAATATTAAATTAGGGAATATTTTTACTAATGCTTTATATAACAGATTTTCAAAACTATGTTTAAATATGGTCTTAAAGAAAGAACACACAGCAAAAAATGACTAAGGTGTTTTGCCATTTATTTCAAGTGCAACAGTACAAGACCCATACCTCTCTAAGAGAAAGCCATGTGAACAAAGAAAAAGGGTTGCCCTTTCAAGCTGTCATATACACAAGATTTCTTTTCTTCAAATTTCAGGTGCAGTAGTGCTTCACCATTAACAGCTTCTCAAGATTCAACAGAGCCCAAAGGAACACATGAGGCACACAAAATAGCACATGAGCACTATTTTGATACTTGTTGGAAAAAAACACACACACACAAAAAAAGGAATTGTACTAGAGCAATGTTACCCGCTCATGACCTCAAGTATATAGTTTTTGGACTGCAAGTACATTTGTTGCAGCATGCTGAGTGCTGGAAGTCACAGTGCACTCATTGTAAGACATGGCTTTAACCAAAATAGAAAGCCATGAATGGGGCTTGGCAGCAGGGGAATCCCCTTCCTTTTTACTGCTATTTTTAACTGAAGGCAAGTAAGGTCATTTCCAATTTAACAGGCAGTTCTTAAAGCAACTCCTTCCACAGGGACAAGAAAAAAATGAAAGGTACAAGTATTCCAAACACAACATTTTTAGGTTTCATCTGCAAGCAAGACACACTGACCATTTCTATAACACAAATTAATAAAAGTCAACATTTAGTATTGTGTGTAGAACATTTATTTTAATGCCAAATGCAGTGAACTTGAAAGTACCTGGCAATGAAAGAAGGAGAAAACAAAGAAAACTAATACTAGCTTTCCTACAGCTTTTCAGCTGAAAGAATAGATTTTGCATTGGTTGGGCTCATTTGACAACTCAGTTTGGCTGCAAGTCTGCTCCATAAAGCATACTTCACTCCCCAGAAAGAATTTCTTTCAAAAGGCATTTCCTGCTTCTAGCTCAGTCCAAAAAAAAAGTGTGCAAATTGATATACATCATTATTTGCTTTCACACAACAAAACTATCAAAGCACACAGCTGATGAAAACTTCTGCTGTTAGGAAGAATCTCTCCTAACACTAACTTGTTTAAATTTAAAATAATGAACATAAAACTGCTTTCAAATTTTGAAGGTTGAGGAGAAAAACACTGAAAGTCAACTAAGTCTGCTGTTAATACACTGCCCAAATAGTTTTCTGCCCCACCTCCATCAAGCAGATAGATATGGTACTATGATCCACTTAAGCTACTGATTCCAAGAAAAACTGAAGGGTGGTCAGCAGTGCAGTTAATCCCATCAGGAAGCTCATTGTAGATGTTTCTGCACACAAGAGACTGTAAAAGTTTTTTGCGCTGTTGCATGGGCCAGAAATTAATTATAACCACAACAATCAGTGGAGAGCTCTGCATTCTCTTTAATCATCTGAAGCAGGAAACAGACTTTGGAACCATTTTTGCCACAGTGCTTAATACAGAAAACTGATGAGAATTCTGTTCTTGAAAGTTGGCACCAAAAGCTTCACTCCTGATGAAAGGCTGTCATAAACTAACAGCATATCAATATAACTTTCCTTGAAATGAAACAAAAAGATTTCAGAGCAAAATACACATGAAATTATAGTAACTGTTGATGAAATTCTCTTTCAAACATAGCTCAAAAGTAGAACCCAGATTAAGGGACTAGGAAGTTTGACACTAGGTGAATTAACATCCTCTTGTGTGGAGTTAACATGCCCCAAGTCTTTCAAAAACTGTATTTGAGAAAAAGATGACAAGTCACCCAACATCAGCATCTCCAGCTTCACAGTATTTCTTATGTGCACAACCACACACTGCGTGTCACACTCAGAGCGAGGGCAGATTTCTCAGTGGTTTGCAAACAACTGCTGCATGTCTAAATCCTGCCCCTTAATCTGCTGTGACAGCAGTATTTATTCAAGATTCAGTAAGCATCAGTGCATGAATAAGATCCCTATTTCCACAAAGAATAGACAATCTGAGAAGAAAACAGTATTAATGACAATTGCTCAATATGGATGATGCACTTCGTGATGCTGGAATAAAGCAAAGTTCTGAACTTGGTAACAAATATTTCTTGCAAGATTTGGGATCAGATATTTGCTGCCAAACATACCCCACACTTAAAAACAAGGGTTCTCTTTAGTGTTAGCAGCAAGCAACTGGAAAAGATGTTCCCTATTAAGAGCAGCTGAGGAGGAAACAAAGAAAAGCAAGTGTCTGTCCTGTAATCCGACAACCTTCAAAGAACTGCTTCTTACAGAGGGCAAGTGGAAGCTGGACACAGGAAATTATTTTTAGGGTATTCATCCCAAGTGTTGAAACTCAAACCTTGCTAGACAGACACATTTTTTCAAAAGTCTTAATTTTAATAAAATAGGATTATCTCTTTATAAAATAGAAATATGGGATACTAATTCTAGCAATGTCTAGAAAAATGAGGGTTTGCTATGCAGGCAGGCACCTTCCAAGGAATGATCCCTTTATTGTCACAGGCTGTAGACCAATATGCAGCTGATAAGTATTTCAGTAATGCTTTCCACAGCAGCAGTTTGGGGGAAATAATGCCCAAAAAGATGGGGTATAGGGAGGGAAGTGAGGCAGCACAAATCTAAGAACCAAATCCAATAACCAAGATTGAAGAAGTTTAGTTTTGAGTTTTAGGATAATGAGTAACAGAACGTAACTGATATTGGATCCATTTTAACTTTAAGAATACATATTATTTACAGTATGCCAAAACAGGTTGCTCACATTCCAGGTGCAAGTCACTGAGCAAGATCTTTCCACTTTCTCTATTTGGCTATTAGAAACAAACAAGTAACTTAAAATCATGCACTTAACAGTTCATCTTTGTTTTAATTTTAACCAAACTTACAACTTATAAAATCCTAAACAAGGTACAAGTAGAGAGCAAGCCAGAGTCTAAAAACTTATTTACAAGTTCTTCAAGCCGAAGTCTTATTAATGCTTAGGAAGCTAGAATAAACTTAAGTTACATGTCACTGCAAGTTGGGGTCAGTTACAACACTAATTACAAAAAGAGAAATATATTCAGAAATATATTCCTGGGGAACTGGAGCATTTTTAACTCTTCCTGAATTGCTGCCAGTTTTTTGGCTTTTATGTTTAATAATGCAACAATTGGAATATATTAGGCTTTTTTTCTCTGAAAAAACATATGCTTTTGCAAATTAAGAGAAGACTTTTCACACTACTAATACTAGTGTGCAAAATACATTCCCTGAGTTTCTCAAGTATCATCAGAATATATCAATTCAGATTTGTTACTTCTATCATGTTCAGTGAGTATATGAAACATTACTGGAGAATGGCATGAGAAAGAAAGGGTAGAGGGATGCAAATTTAATAAAGCTTCAAACTCAAGCTGTAGGTCGGAATATGCCTTCAGAGTCAGTATCTCAAATTAAATTTTCAAATCCAAACCTGACATTTCAGGAACTCAATTTGCTGTGACACACAAAGTTACTTTCCCCTTGCCCATCAAGGTTTCTGCCTTCACCTTTGACAGAGCAATTATATGCCTCTAATGCCTCTGAGAAGAGTAAAATCCTCATTGTTCAGCCATGCCTGCATATGCAATGCAATGAAAAAACTGTTCCCCCAGGCTCTCTCTGTAAATTGCACTGTTTGTGGCTAAAGTTGAAGCCTTCTGCTGTAACATGCACACCCACAGCCCATATGGCTTACCCAGCTCTGATGGCCAAAAGCTACAGAGTCCACAGAGGGGCTCTGTGCTGTGAGAAAGCAGCAGATGACAGGAGAACTTGTCCTTCAACTATCAAACCCATTTTTCTCCAAAAGACAATGCAGAAACAAAAAATGGATGCCAGTAAGTGATTGATACTGGGTATGTTACTCCATCATTCTATGTAAGAGAATGCTACAAAAATAATTCAGATTTCAATTCGATGCCTAGACACTTTGTCATTGAAGCATAAAGTCTGGTCCTTGTCTCTAACTCACAATAACTATGGTAAAGCACTCAAAATCAACACCATGTACTCCTGGAACTATCCTTGCAAAGTCACACTATCTTGAAGTTATATGACTTCCGCTTTTCAAAATAAATGTACATTTATTCTTTCTGACCATCAGCACTAAAAATGTGAATTTATTTTAATGTGAGGATTGAATTATAGTAAGTAATCAGCTGCCAAAGCCACAGGCTGTAGTGGTACTTATTTAGACAGATGTGACACATCATATATGTGCTTATTTTACAGACACATTCCCTCAGAGCTGTTCCTCTTCATCCTCAGATTTTAATAGTGCTTCAATGACTTTTACTCATGCCTCTGTGTAAAAGTAATTGAAAATTTGGGTTCAGAAGATTAGAAGATATCAAGTATATGCAACAGAAAGTACAATTTCACCATCTCATTAATAACTTACTGTCTTCAAGTGTACTAACTGTCTATAACATATACAAAAGGTTATTCTTTTGACACTTTATGGAGGCAGTCAGGAGTACTATTTATAAAATTCTTTTTAAGTAATCTGTAAAGTGTAATTCATCTCTGTAAACCTCCTCAAAGGTTTATATTGGTTTTTTACTTCAACACTACCACAGTGTCTCTCTCTTGTAATTACAAACTCGAGGTTTATTTCCTATATTGTATACAGTTTTCTATACTGCCTGAAAAGACACTTTTTGCCACTGTAAGCCTAAACCCACAGGACCTAGGAGATAGCTAAAACCCTAGTAAGTCAAACATTATTTCCTTGCTTTTCAAGATCCTGTGGTCACCATGGAGACCTAAACTATTACTAGTTTAATTTTGCATTTCCAGCTTGTATGTCTGTTAAGAACCCCTTAAAAAAATAAAACAGTGTATAGATATCTGAGCAGGACAAGAATTTGAAACAACAGCTCAGAAAATGCAATCAGCTGGTTCCGTGTGAGAAGTTATTCAACATTAGCACACACCTCATAGAAATTCAGAAGTGGGCAAAGCTCTTCCTGCCTAGGCATTGCTTTATGTAGGACTAAACCTGAATTTCTATGTATTTGGAATCATTAAAGAGCAGAGCTAAAGCAGGACAACAGAGCATTCATGAGAAAAGGAGAGCATGTGCGAGAAAACAAGATTTCTTTTTAATTCAAGGATTTCAAAGCTGAGCTATTGGGAAGTATCTTTTCTCGACTACCTGCTAAGCACTGTCTTTTGCCTATGTTATTTTCTCTCAAATACTCAACACTGCTCCTTTGTTCAGTTGCAGGAAACAACTACTGCAAGACTTGCCACTAAACAAGCCAAGAACCCGACATTTAGAAACCACAGTAAAAATAAACAACTTAAGCTGCAGCACCCTACAGACTTTGCCATAGAATCTCAGAACAGTTAAACATATCAAGTTATTTCTTCCAGCTCAAAGAATCAAACTCTTCTAAAATAAATACCTGCTTTGAGGGCTTTAGTTCCTTATTCATTCCATTAGGAAGATACAACACTGTATCATTTTTTGCAGTATAACACCTTTGTTAGAGAATCTTAAGCACACACAGTCTTTATTCCCCTTCAGTGAGATATCAGCCACTGGCCACTGTGCGTTGAACGTTTAAAGCTTGCATGACGGAGAAGTATTATTTGACAAAGCAGGTAACAAAGGAATGCTGGAACGGCACAAGATCTTCTCTAAATCCCCTATTTAGTTAACTGTTAGTCAGGATTTCTGCCTTTTACAAATTGCTAGAGCTCTCTCAGCACAGGTTGCTTGTTACCAAGCCCTTACACTACAAGACTATGGGACTTCCACCAAGATTTGTATCCCACTTCAGTTTCATTTCACTGTTCCCAAGACATTCACTATGGAACCAGAGTATGTCTAACAAAGATCCAGACCCACCTGTTTACATTCTTCATCAAGCCCTATATTGGTTTTTTTTTCATGCAAATAGATAAGTTTAACCCCATTTTGCATCAGATGCATTGCGGAGAAGGAGCTGGTTTCATGCCAGCACTCCCTAGCAAGAAGAACTCTTAAGAGAGAAGCTCAGACTGACCTGTCTTACTTGTCCAAACTCCTCCATCCCATGTGCAGCTGTTTCACTGCTCAATGGTCACTGATAATCTTGTTTTGGTTGGTGTGAGTGTGTCTCCAATGCTGTCAAAAGGCTGCATTTCAGTAGCTACCAACAAGACAGTCACACTCTTCAGACAAGCCTGATTATACAAATAGTAGGCTTTTGTTAGCTTTTTACTTATAAAGAAGCATTTTCCTATTGCTTAGCTGAATATCCTATGAATGCTGCCAGAAGAAAGCTTTTCTAATTCTAAGCTACTTGGAGATATCTAAAGTATGAATTGCTTAGATTCAAATGGCAACTCCTAACAAGCACAAGTATTTCAAGCATCTGTAGACTGACCAGGAAGAAATAAGACTTCTACTAACATTAGAGGCCCAGAAGGAAGGAAGGAAGGAAGGAAGACAAATTTCACTTGCACAAATCTCCAGATTCACTCATCACATGTCACAGGAGAGTTGGATCTCATAGAATATATGTAAAAAAATGTTTCAAATAAAAGAAAGCTAAATTAGAGAGTTCTTACAGAACAACTCAAATTCAGAAGGAAATAGCAAAACTATTCAAGAGATCAGAACAAGTGTTGATACAAAATACAACTGTTCTATAAAGTCTGTTTCTGTGATGGCATGGCTGCTTTCTGTATCTGGTCACATAACTCAAAGAATATTTCACAAGCAGTAATATAGTTCTGGTTAAAATAATGAGAGGTAAACATGAAGCAAAAAATTTGGCAAGAGCATATAGTCCAAAAAAACCTCTAACAATTAGTCAATACACACTACTAGAAATCTTCAGTCTTCACAAAGCTGTAACTATAGTTTGCAGGGGGTTTTTAATGCTTTTCTCATTTTTATTTATATTCTATCATTTTCTGTCTTCATTCTACATTTCTTCCTTTGCTTTAAGTGTCTTGTAAACAACTTTTAAAAAGCAACTCCCTGCTTTATCTTCTCTTTTTACCCAAAACACAATTATCTGCACTCCCACCTTGCTTTTGCATCTTTTTCAGGGGCTAAAATTGTACTTCACCCCTTGGCAGCTCCAGAAGGATGAGCTGTACATGAAAAGATATACTTTTCAAGTGGGTACTAAACCAGTACTGGTGCTTGATAGCAGATGTTTTGCAGGTACTTGGAATTTGTCTGCTGTAGCCTCAGGCAGGATGAGAACTACACTATGTTGGCTGCTATAAGCAAACTAGAAGAATTGCTGTCCCTTCTTACAAGTCCCAGATACAAAGAAAACCAAAAACAAAACCAACAAAACTAACCAAAACAAAAATTCCATTATTTAGGAATGCTTATTTCTAAAAGTATAACTGGTGCAGCCTAAGGCCACAATTCACAAAGGCATGCTTAGAGAAATTTGCATGCTGTCACAACACATGTGGACCACTTAACTAAACATCCTATTTTCAAGTATGGTAACATGAGACAAATAAAGGCAAGGAGTTCTAACCAGGGAAATACACAAATGGTTTAGGGCCTTTAGGGCTCTCTATAGCTGCAAATTTGCTAAAATCACGTCTGATCCTGAAGACTCTGAAGTGTTATTATGTCAGATACACAGATGTCAAGACAGATCTTCCTTTTGCTTCGAAATCCATATGCAACAACTGACTTCCTATTCCCAGTACAAACTCCTTGTCACACGCACTATGAGGTAAAATCAACAATCAGATCTGACAAAAAGTTGGCCCCAAGAAAATGGAAATTATGACGATAACTATTTGAAATACCATCATTAACAATGAACCTCATTCTAAATACACATTTTACCTTGAGATATTAGATAATGATAATATGAAGCCATCATGATTAGCAAGACATTTAAAAATTAAGTACCCAGTGAGATGAGGACAAATCTTTACAATTTCTTCAAGTCATGTGATACTTAATATAGTACTTCACTTTAAAAAAAAACCCCAACCACCTGAACTTAATGGCAAATCTTCAAAAGCCTTTTTTAAAGTTTCTTACTTTACGGCAGAAGAAACAAAAGCATATAGCATTGAGGAAGCATTTGGTCTTCCTACTGCAGTGAAAAATGGCTGAAATAAGATATGGAAGGCAAGATGGCATTCCTTTGTCAGCAAATACTGCTCGAAGACTCACAGAAAACAGCTGAAGATTTGAGGAAACAAGTATTAGAACAAATTATGTTGTGTGGGAGGTGTGCTACACTGTTGGCTGACCCTACAGATGTTTCTTACATGCCTCATCTTAGGGTATATGGTGGATTACTTCAACAGTGAAACACTGAGAACTTCTCTTTTTTGAGGAACGATGTATCAGAGTCGAGTCAATAGTAAATTACTTATTTAATAGAAACAACGTTTTATGAGAAAACTGTGCAAATGTACACTTACGTGGTTTTATATGTAACCTCTACATTGGAAGCCTTTTATTTTTTAATTCCAGTTAAAGCAGTCACTCCATAAACACACAGGAAATTCTTTGACTGCATCATTCATAGATAAACTAACGCAGCAACGCCGGAGGCAGAAGTGCACCAAGTCCTACAGGATGTCATTGATTACATAATTTTATAAAAATAAGATCTTCAAGCAGTAGAATACCTTGTAACAAGATGGGAAGTGACCATGAAATTCATATTCCCACATTAAGTTGTGACAGTTATCTTGTGGCAAAGGGCTTAAAAGAGTTGCCAAACTTAATGACACATTACATTTTTTTTCCTACAAAGACATCTGTTCAAAACTGGCTGATCTTTTCTGTGATGACAAGGGGCTGTCAGCATTATCCTACCTACCAGATATTTTCAAATAAATACACACCTAAAGTGTCCCTTCAAGGTGAAGCTGATGTTTTAACAGGGAGCAAGAGAGTAACTGCTTTCCAGAAGAAACTCACTCTACAAAGACTGTTTCGAAAACAGATGTTTGGAAATGTTTCCACTGAATAAAAACTCTGATAAAAACTTCCAAAAGCTGTACATAATTTGCTAAACTTTAAAATCTTTTAAAAATCCCAACACTGTTTAAAAATCTTCCAAAAGAAGTGCTTCAGGAAAAGAGAACAATGCAACATCTTCACATTAGTCTTCAAGAACAACTGACTGACAGCAGAGAAGATGGAAATTTAATAGATGAATTCTGAGAAGAATCTCTGCATAATTAGTGTATGGGAGTGGAAAATTAGTATCATTATTTAGTAAGCACAAGCAACAATGCACTTCTTCTACTTGGATCTGTCTCTGTGAGGCATCTCATTTGGTTAGGACAGCCATTAAAACCAAGTATTATAATAAACTGAACCTAGAACCAGCCCTTATAATGACTGTATACAAGTGATGAACCAACATTTAAAAAAAAAATTAGAGGCATGTTCAGTCACATAGCTCTCACTAAATCACCCCTTAATGAAAGTAAAAAAGGGTTTTGTTAAAAACTAAAACAAGTTTTCTAACTACTTGTCTCCTCCTTTGTTAATTTATAGTTTTTGTGTATGTTCTCTAAGTTGTATAATAATAGTAGAGGAGTATGTGAGCATATTTATAAATAATACATATATTTTTGGTGTGTATGCTCACAAATCTTTTACTGATAAGGGTGTGAGATTAAAAAAATCTTTGGAAACCACTGCCTTAAATGCCCCAGTAGGCTGGCAATATTATCCCAGAGAAAGCAATGGCTGATTATACTCAGATCCACATGGAAAACAGTGCTTTTAGTTTTCAACATAAAGTGCTAGAGGTTTTTTTACCCTCATACGCAGATGGCATTTGTAATGCTTCAAACTGCAATTTATCTCTGAAAAGGAATGATAATAGCATTAAGGCAGGGACACATTGTTCCCACACAGATATTCACACTCATTATTGAACCACGTTCATAGCCTGGCCTTACAGTTGCTCCAGTACTGGTCTCCTTGGTTCCTCAGGCCACATCTACCCTTCTTACTGCTTGCAGGCTTCCTTTATTTGTATTGAATAACCTCCAAATGCATAAGTAGCTCACCTCAACCACACACTTGTACCATAATCAAGGTGGTTTTTTGCCTCATCTCATCAGCAAAGCTCTGCCATTCCCTCAGGAGCGGTATTACAGAGTCAGCTAAAGCTCTGACACGAAAACTCTAAAAATACATTCTCTGCCCAGGACAGAGGGCAAATTTTCATTCACTCATACAGCACCTCTGATCCTTTTGAACTGACCCCTTACATACGCAGGTCCACTACATACAAAGGCCTTAGACAAAACTCATTAGATCCCCTGCAACCTCTCTTCAGTGTCTGGATTTGCTCCATACTTAATACATAGTCTGGTCTGCCCAAGTTCACAAGGCAAAGCTAACTACCCTTATCTTCAAAGGTTTTAGTCTTCTGTACACACACCTACACTCATCAGCTGTTTTTATGTCTAGTTAGTATCACAGTGCAACTGAACAGACAACCCAGCAACAGCCAGGCTTATTCACAAAACCTTACTCACAACTGCAAACACAGTCACTGATTTTTTTTTTTTTTAATTAAAAACCCCCAAATATTCTTCAGAGTTGGTACATACTACAACATCTTGGGTTCTTGTCTGGGGCCTGTACATCCTCATTGTTGCACATAACGTTTCCAAAGACCACTTCAAACATCACAACAGAGCGATCTCATTTCCCACAGCCTTTGCTTTTTTTAAACTGAAGCTGGACATTTCTCTCTTCCTCCATGTACTAGTGCCTTTAGTGATACCCTGACCCAGGAGACACCACTGGTTCCTTTTGCTTGACCCTGTGTGCTGGCTCTGCAGTAATGACTCCTGCTCAATCCTTTCCCCAGGGAGCTCAGATACATACACCCTTGTAAACAGATGTGTCCTTAACACATCAAAAAAAATCATCTAAGACAATCTTGCAGTCACAAATGATAAAGAATTACAAGAATTACAAAAATTGCAAGCTACAGTGAACCGAAATATTCAAGCTGAGCTTCCTGATATCATTTATTGATATATTCATTTATAGGCCCATTGCTGAATTTTGATTCTGTCATGGTATCTAAACGTATTTATTGTGTCTAAGGATTATGCCACTCAGTCCTACACCATCATCACATTCCTGACATCATCTCTCCCACTATCATAGGTCTTTTCTTAAACAGGCACCATCTCTCCTGTCCAACACTGGGCATCTGTCTTTACTGCTTCTGTTCTGTCTGCCAAGTGCCACTTTGCCATTTCCCGCTAGGCAGCACTTGGCACATGTAAATTGAACAAAGGTAAAAGGTACTTACTGTAAATTACTTTAAGCTTAATTAATGTTTCCAGCTGTACAAATCCAATCCAGCAATTTTTGGAACTGTTCTATGCTTATATTTATGTCAATTATACACAAAGTTTTAATCTCACATTCCAGAAAAATCAGAACTTTCCCGCTAGTATGACTGAAACCAAACTACAGGATAGGCTGGACTTGAGGTCGCTGAGACAAAGGGTTACTTGACCCCATTATAGATATAAACTTTCAAGAAAGGTAAAGAGAGATCATTATAGGAAAATAAATAATATGTAATAAGAAAAGCATTACACAACTGAAGACCTTTTTAAGCTGAAGACAATGCCATTGTTTAAGAGGTTCTCACACTACTACACCAAATACTTCAGTAAAACACTAAACTCTTCAATAAATTAGAGCAACAAATGTACCACAGCTGGCAAATATAAATTGTTATTCAACTTGAGAAAGTAATCAGCCCATGTAGGATCACTGTGCCTTTATCACCTCAATTGTTATTTGCTGTGATTTAGAAGACAGAGTCTCCTGCTTGTTCCTGGGTTATATGTCACTTTTTTGGTGCATATAGGTAAAATCTTACAATATTAGGGCTTTGTTACCCTTGTAAAATCATGGCTTGGGCCTGCTACTTTGGCTATGTAGAAAAGGACTATGGGAAAGTGACTCAGCTGAATTAGAGATAGAAAAACAAATTATATAACCATTACATGTTCACATCATGGTTTATGGTGGTTGGTTGAATTACATTTGTTGTGCTTAAATGGAATGTAGCTGATAATGGCCTAACCACTTAAAAAGGCCTGGGTTTTGCCATAAAGGGGTCTCTCTTGCATCTGCCTGGGAACTCTGCATCGCTCTGCTTTGTAACACTTTTTCATGAAAAAAGAAATCTCAACCTTACCAAAGATGCCATAGAGAAAGACACAAGGTTCATTTACAATTCACTTTAGCCCATACTTTCCTCCTGCTGCCCAAACACAGAAAGATGAACTACCTACTGAGAATGAAAGGAAGCCAGTTTCAAGTGCCAGCCTGGCCCATATTGGCAGGAAATCAACTGGTAGCTGCCAAGTAAAGGGACTATATGTAAGTCAGCACTGTAATACTGTAAAGATATTTTAAGACAAGACTTACTGTTGTATAGTCACACTTACCTTGTGAAGTCATCAATGCATTTTCTAGCTTTATGAAGATGCTCGAATAAAAGGGCACTGGAGCTTTGAGAAACTGGGGATGAAATCCCAGCTTGCAACTGGAAGTGGAAAATATCAAAATGTTATCACAATTGCTTCAAGTATGCAGGCTAATTCAAACCCAATTCCAAGATAAGAATGTGTGCACATAGCACACCCAGGGAAATGGTTCTCTGACTACTGTGAAGTGGGTTTGCAGCAGCATTAGCAGGGACAGAAAGCTATTGCTTTGCTAACTGTGTGCAAATTCATTGCATGCAGTGACAAGTTCTGGTGTCAAAGCTAAGCAGAAGCTCCTCACCACCTTCTCATCCTCAAGCACACCAGACTCACTCCAAAGGTGGAACCTCCTCGTACCCAGAGACAAAAGGCACAATTCTCTACACACTGATCAGATGCAGGATTGCACCACGTGCTGTGGATCAGCACTTACACATCTAAGGAGTTCAGGCTGCCTTCAAGGCATTCTTTGTGTAAAAGGAAAAGATTGTTTAATCACAACAATAAAAATAAAGTATAAAAGAGCTTAAGAAACAGCATGATGTCCATAATCATAATCTCATCCATGGAGCTGTAAAACCCTAGATTATTCTGCTTAGCATAGCCTCTGGAAGTTGTAAGATAAATTACTTTGAAAAAAAACTGCTTTATAATTTACATCTCCCTTGTCCCCAGATTTCTGCAGTTCAATTTAATGTATATTTTATAACCATATGTGGTCAAAAGCAGAACCCTAGAAGCAAACACCTGCATTCTCCTTCAGGACTACCCAAAACTGCAATTTCCAGAGCCATTTGATCCAGCTGAAACACTAAAATCCAAAAGTAAACAAATGAAACATAACACTGCTTTATTAAGACAGCCTCCCCCTATTCGCAACAACACCCAACATTTTGCTTGCTGTTCTCAATTTGCATCAGCACTCTATTGTCTGTAGAAACATGCATAAGCAGACTTGCCAAAACTTTTAAAGATTCAAAAGCAGGGAGGAGAAAAAATTTTCTGAAAGCTGGTACACTGGTCTGTAAAGACATGTACACTTCTTTCCTAATTAGGGCCTGGTGCGAAGGCAACATCTGGACAACACTGCTTAGCAAGAAGCTCTGCATACTAAAAAAAAAAAAAATTATAACAAGATGTCTACACATGTGGCAGTTTACTGAAATCTCCAAAGGTCAGATAGGACTGGCAGCTGAGAATCAATTCCAACGGTGTTTCCAGTATAAGAATGCTACAATTATGGATTGGATGCATACTTCAACAAATGGTATTGCTCATATTTCATGAACATACAACACTGATATCCCAACAGTTATCTGACACTACAATGCCACAAAAAGGAATGGAGGTGGGATGTTTGAACTACTGTCTAGATGTGGTGACTAATTAAGTACTGCCACTTTTGCAAGCCACCCAGACTGCGTTTGCACAGGTGTAATAGATACATATCTATCATAGGTAAGCATATAAACATGACAATCTGAGTATGAATGCCTCAGAACATCCTTGCTATATGGAGTCAAATCTTTGTAGAAAAAATACTAAATAAAAGTAAGTTTTCACAGCAAAACTTCTAAACCATCATGCACTTCAAACTATGTCATAGCTAGACAGTTCTTTCAAGCCCACTCCTCCCACTCCAAAATAAAACTTGATTCTACTGTAGTTGTGTTTTGTACTAATAGTTATATTTATAACTCTACATAGATTTCCTAATATAAGCAGGATTCAGTCATTGCATTAGCTGGCAAATAATGAAAGAAGCCTAAGTAAAACTGTATAACAAACCAAGCTCAGAGTAAAATTACTTAATCCTTTGCAGTTCAAATGCAACTTCATCTTTCTCAATACTATCTACTTGTAACCAATCTATCACATGCACCACAAAACCTCCTGCCCTGTCAGGCACTACTACAGTGCAATGGCAATGTTTCAAATCAACTTAAATTAGGCTGTACTACATTCCATTACATGATATCATGCAACAGATGTTACTCTAAGAACACACAGGACAATTATTCAGGATAAACTCCTGTAATCTGAATAGTAAAATGAATGGGTATCTCATATGAAATGGCTGCAGACTTAATCTAATTTGATACTGAGAGTCAGAATTTGAATATTATCCAAGTCTGCCATAGTTAACCCACTTAGATTGGCAACTAGAAACAAAAAGTATTCTTATCTTAGATAAGATCAATAATTTTTTCACAAATAGATAAGCTAGAACTCCAATTAACCCTTTAGTTCTGCAGTGACCAGTGAGTTAAATAAGGCATTATAAAACTCAAATGAAATGCACTTCCAAGAGGCAAGAGAGACGCCCCCTCCCTATTCAGTGGTGTGGTAATCTTGAATCTTGCTTGAAAATGTCACATTATGAAAATTAAAGCAAGAATTGTAGTTCAGCCAACTTAACTCAGTTACTTACTTACT
The DNA here is from genome assembly GCA_013398075.1 of Notiomystis cincta. NCBI lineage: Eukaryota > Metazoa > Chordata > Aves > Passeriformes > Notiomystidae > Notiomystis > Notiomystis cincta. The sequence goes on from VZRX01009995.1 coordinate 46,815, forward strand.
AGTAACTTAACAACAGTTAACTTGTCTAACAGCTGTTCTGCTAGAAGTATGGCTGACCATTACACCATATAGATATGAAAGCTTTTCATATACTACAATTTGTAGGATATTTTTAATTAACACTGGCAGCTTACATTCCTACTTAAAACACACTGCCATAAACATACAAATAAGTCATGTTTCACATAAGCAGGAGCAATCTCAGAAACGATTTGCTTCTTTGTTTTTAAATCATAGGGACATTTTTCCACAGATATTGGACTCTTCTGAGAATGCAGAACTCCCCAATGCCTCTACATAACATACTTCCAAACCCAGAACTGCCTTGAGGTTTAATATGGCTCAAATTTGGCTCCAAAATAAAGGTCTACAAAATAAACTTTAAAAATATTTGGAAGGAAGTGGACAATTGCTTAATCTGACAAGAGCTTTTTCAATCAATGAACATTCCCACAACCTTTCCAACTAGACGTCATAGCAGCATTTTAACACACAAAAAGTAAAGCCTAAAAAAACTGAAATGGCTGGGCAGCAGAACAAAAGCGCTATAGAAGGTGAGCACAAAGTCAGCAGAGGCCCCAGTTGTCAGTAAGGTGTTCCCACGCAGTGACACTGCGCCGGGGCTCTCCAAACACCCGAAGGCAAGACTGTACCCAGAGACGGATATCTGCTAGGAGGGCATGGGAGAAACAGAGGTATCAGGACACATAGGCGGACCCCAGCGCGGGGTGCGGGACAGCCCCTCCGCAAGCACACAACGCCGCCTCGCACCAGGAGAGGTTCTGCGCTTTGCTCAGCCCTGAACACGAAGCCTCACTGGGGAAGGTAGCCCGGAGCCACCGGACGCTTGCACGCCCCATGCCGGCCCAGGTAACAGCGAGGCTGCGGAGGAGCGCGGCTCAGCAGCCCACCCATCCTCGTCTGCGCTGCGCAGGAGCGGCCGCGACCTTCCCTCCCCTCCGGAGTGGCCCTACGGGACCGCCCTGCGACCCGCTTCCAACCCGAGCCGTGCCACCGATCTCGTGGGAAGATACGGACAGAGACACAGATAGATGGATAAGGATCCACGCGTATGCAGACGCGGCAGGATCGTCCTTGGGAGGTCGTCACTTCAGCACGCATTGCGAAAAGGTTTTTTTTTTCCCTACATCACGGTCGCCAATAGCGCCCAACAGCGAACAGCCCCGGTGCCCAGGCAAACCCACCCCCGACCCGGCCACGCCACGTTCCCCCAGGTGCGAGGGGCCGGCCGCCTCAGCACCTCCCTCCTATTCCAGCCCTATACGGCCCTGGGAAATTCCGAAAGACCGCTGTTTCCCTCCCATCCTGGCCCGGCTCCCGATGAAAGATAGGTGAGCCGAGGCCGCTCTCCCCTTCCCGGGGTTCACGCGCGGCACTGGGCCGGGCTGCTGCGGTCCTCACTGGAACCGGCAACTTGTTGGGCGGGCAGCGCTGCCCGCGGGCGAGCCTGTGCGGGCGAAGCGGGCACCGGCACTGCCGCTGCTGAGAGGCAGCCTGCATCCAGAAACCCGCGGCAGCCAAGCGGCTCCGCGCTCCCGCCGCTCAGCCCCGCGCCGAGTCTTCCCCCTCTCGGCGGCTCCGCACAGACCACACGCTCTATGCAACGTGCAACAGTGGGGCAGGACGAGGGTCCTCGCGGGCTCCTACCGGGAACGCTGTTACTGTGGCATTGGAGAGCGCCTAAGCCCCGCCGCTCTCTCGTTTCCTTCCTTCCTTCCCCCCCTTCGCCTGTTGCCCGCTCCCGCCGGCTCCGCCGCCGCCGCCCGCAGCTGCCGCCGCTGCGGACTCCAGGCGCAGACCCCCACTGGGGAGGGCAGGAAGCGCGTCATCACTCCGGGCCGCTCCACCGCCCTCCGCCCGGCCCGCTCTGAGGGATCTGCGGCTCCCGCCCCGCGCTCGGAGGCCGGTGGGAGCGGAGCCCACCTCAGCTGAGGTCGTCTTCAGCTCCCCCTTACCTGGGCCTGAGGGAGAGGCACCTCTGCCGGCCGCAGCCCTCACCCAGGCGGTGAGGTAGCGTCGTTCCCGCTCTGCCTGCCCGGCACCAAGGCGGCTAGGGCACGGTAGCTCTTCGAGGGAAGGAGGAGAAAAGCCGGAGCAGCCCCACGGGGAGGAGAAGGACCCCGCGGAGCGCCGCCACCGGCGGGGGCCACTGTGGGGGCGCGAGGTGCCCGCCCAGCAGAGTCCCCCAGAGCGGCGTCCTGGCTCCAGGGAGCCGCAGCAGGAACGGGGCCAGAGCGACAGAAACGCGCGGGTACGGTCAGCAGGCATGGAGAGCAGCCCGGACCGCCCGCGGACTGTGTCATGCTAAGCGCTTACAAGTCACGTAATCCGTTAGGGTAGAAAAGACCTCTGAGGTAGTCGAGTTCCAGTTTACGACCGAACACCACCTTGTCAAGCAGACCATAGCACTGAGTGGTACCAGACCCTTCTTAAACGTCTCTAGGTACGGTAACTGACTCCACCACCTCCCGGCGAGCCTATTCCCGTCCTTAATCACTTTTATCTGAAGAAATTCCTCCTAATATCCAACCAAAACCTCCCCTAGCATAGCTTAAGACTTTGTCCTTTTGTCTTGTTACTGGTTGCCTGGAAAAAGAACCCGACCTCCACCTGGCTACAGCCTCCTTTCAGGGAATTGAGAAGAGTGGTAAGGTCACGCCTGAGCCTTCTCTAGGCTAAACATCCTCAAATATTCCTCACTGCACCTGTGCTCCAGACCTTTCCCCAGCAGTATTACCCTTCCCTGGAGCCATTCCAGCACCTCAATGTCCTCTCTGAATTGAGGGGCCCAGAACGGGACACATCTCGATGTGTGGCCTCACCAGTGCCCAGCACAGGGGAAGAATCACACCCCTTGTCCTGCTGGCCACACCATTCCTGACACCAACAGGATCCAACATCAGCAACAAACTGCTATAGCAGCAAAGGAGACTCAGGGCTTTCCTTACATAGCTTGTATCATGTGAACAGTGCTAACACTATTAGAGTTGTGTAAATGCTTTTCAGACCAATATATTGATACAAATATAAGAAAAGAAATACCTACTCTGACTTAGGTCCCTTACGTGAATTAGTGCCATATATACCGGGACGTCTGTCTATAAAACTGTGACAGTTGAAAATCATGCAATTAAAATAATTTCACCTGATTTAGCTGAAGTACAGACATTAGTAAGTATTTTTACTTGTAACTAGCTTAAAAACGCTGCATCAGTACCTAGCTGGTTATGCTTTTCAGAGTAATCTTGTTCCAACAAATTAACCTTAAGACACTAAACTCAAAATGGATGATGAAAACAGTCCAACGCAGTTACACAGCTTGTATCAATACACTTGGCGGGCATGTTTAAGGCAGTCTGTGGATATAAAACCCAACAGATTATTTTATACACCCAACCTACAGAATTAAAAGCATCACATTTTTCACGTCCCTAATACTTACCCTGAGCTGTGCCAGCTTTATCAAATGAACAAGAAGTGTCTGCTCTGTTAATTAAAGGCTACACAGGATTTGCCTTACACTTGACAATATATGAGTTTTACAAATGAGTTATTGTTACCATCTGTTACTAAAGAAATATTATCCAATCTGTTATTAAAAGAAGCAATAATTAAAGTAATTTTTGTGGTTTAAAGGTACTTTTGCACATGTAAGTTACCTGTGAACAGCCGTAACATTTACATAAAGAGCAGTTTGGGGTGTTTTGGTTTGTTGGCTTTTTTGTTTGGTTTGGGTTTTTTCCTGGCCTTTCAGTACCATGATGATAAGCTTCCAAAAATATGTTTTTTCCTGTGTGGCATACAACTTACACTTTCCTCTTGAAAAATACATAATGATACGTTTCATTCTTCTCTTCATGCAGTATTATCCTGTTTCCTGGCTGCAATGCTGCTTCAAGAGAAATTTCCTGTACTCCATGACTGTACTTGATTGCCTTATCTTTTTCTGCCTTCACTTTTAAACCTTTTCCTAACCTATGTGTTCTCTCACATGCAAGGCCACAATTCCAGTCTCTGTTGCCCTTGTCATTTCTGTGTTCTTCTGTTTCCTCTCAGTTCACAGGAAGGATGTTTAAATCTCTGTGCTGCATTGACCTCCAAATAGCTCCTTTGAAATCTCTGCAAACAGATTTCAGCAAAATGTCAGTAAAAGTACCCCCCAATCCCAAAGAACAAAATTTCACTACAATGTGGAGTCAAGACCAGGCTCCCCTGTATAATTTGTGTGTCTTGCTCCTCCTAATAAGTCTGTGTCTGGACACATTCACTATCTCCCTTTGTGCCCAGCTAGTGACTGGCTTTGGGGCAAACCAGCTTTTTTTTTTTCCCCCTTATGTTTGCATCATACCAAATACAAGGTAGTCTGAGCACATACCAGCAATCTAAAGTAAGAATCCTTGACAAAACTAATGCAATAATCAACAAGGTATTCTGTCATGTGAGGATTGAGCTTTTGTTCTTTCAGTAATAATTCTAGGCTTTATTTCTGTTCAGAGAATATTTTGAAATTAAGGCATTCAATTGGACACCTAACTTCCCTTCTAATGTTATGTTTTCCTGCCATCCCAGCTATTCTAACACTTTATCTTTCCATTTTCCTATTACCAAACTCCAGAACTTTAAGGGTGTGTTTTATCAGAGAAAGAATTACAACAATCTAATGTCCTTCTTCAAAGTGAAATGGGTCTGATGTGAAAACATCAGGGATGTTCTCTAGTGGTTTGCCTTTCCCACAAGTCAGGAGACAGACATTAAATGATCTCCCAAAACAGTCATGAAGCACCCACACTATCTATCCCTAAATGCTGTCATTCTCGCCATACTTGTTCACAGCCATCTGTTAATCCTTTTATTGCAATTACTTTAGCATTCTGGCCCTCAAAATATCCTCTGGATGAGAACAGCACTGATATATTTACAGATGTTTTGGGTGAACCAGTCTGCATTGCAGTGACCTTCAATGAAGTATGTTGTAAACAATTTTCTCATCTGTCATTTCAAACACATTTTAAATCACTGTCTCAGAACAAGTCCATTAAAATGCAGCTTAAATCATGCACAAGCCTGTAAACTAGATTCTGTGTGTGTGACAAGACTATTTTAATAACTACATTGGATAACTTTGCAAGATATACTGAAGACATTTATAAAAGTGACCTTTATAATGAGTCAAACTTATCCTTGGTAAGTAATACTAAGCAAAGCTCAGCACTGCCAGTATTACTTTAGCATTGCAGGGGGGAATGGTTCTGAGTGCTCTCATAGCCCTGGATGACCCTGACCTGGGCCTCCACCCACACCCTCTGCCCACGTGGCCCAGGTGCTCTATATAAGATCAGCCTTGGGCCTACTGTTTTTTTGGCTCTGCTTTATTGATGCAAGTTTCTCTGGAGGTTGGAGTTCTTTGTTGAGCTTGTCTGTTTTCCTAATATCCCTTTTGTTGCTTTTGTTTGGGTACTGTAGAGTGACTTCTGGAGGGTTTTTTTTGTTTTGTTGGAGATGTTTTTGGTTGAGTTGGCTTTTTTTTTCATCCCCTTTATTAAAATCCTTGGGCTAGGGAATGTTGCAGTATCTTGGTGTAGCTGGTTCTAGTGTTGTTATGAGGCTTACTAGGAAGGTTCTGTGGGAACCTAGTCCAAGTTTGTGGAGCTAATTCAGATGGTTTCTTTTTGTTCTGCTCTCTTTAGTTACAATAAGCAAGGAGATTTGTAGTCTAGGCTTTATATTTATTGGAGTTATAACTTCATAGTTTGAAATTTTTTCTTCTGCTTGACACCTATTCAGGTGTTAATAGAAAGATTACTAATTTCTTTGGGATTTTTGTGCTGTTCTCTGGACCATTATAACTTTATGCTTTTCAAAATCCAGTGCAGCCCTCTCCAGTGTCTTTTTGGCTTTGATTTGTGAATCCAATTAGCTCTCTAGCTGATTTCTGCTATTCTGATACTGAGCTGAATAATTTCTAATTGGTATTTGTACTTGGGCTTTTTATTTTCTCTTTGAGCTCCTCTTAACTAGCTGAGTTTATTGACAATGAAGCATATCTTTAGTTTATTCCCATCATTCTGGATTCTTTAAACTCTTCCTTAGTACTAACAGGTATTTTAGACTGCTGTTTTAGAGTGTCTTCTTGATACCATGGTGCCTGGTATTGTGAGCAGTTCATGGGCTTTATGAAGACAAAATTATCTCTGCTTTTTTGAGCCTTATGGCTGTCTTCTGACTTCATCAGAGTCCTAACAATCTTGTCCCTACTTTCCTTGGGCCACATCCCAAGTTGTCCCTGAGCTGAGGGGCAGTGGCAGCAAAACCCCTCTGTGCTACAGGTAGACAGGGCATAGGGGAGGGAGGATGGTTCTGATTTTCTTCCCCATTGCTCACCCCCATTGGTAGCTGCCAGGTGTCCACCCACTGGTGTAAAATAGCATGTACCACATCTTGTGTCCAACACATTCAGTGAAGGGCTTGCATGTGTGAGATGGAAGTGAAATTGTGGGTGACAATTTTGCTGCTTGCCTGGTATAAATACTATTTTTTCCTTTTTGGCAACATCCACTTTATTCCATACCATTGCACTATACAAAACCCACAGCATTACTCTGCTACATATTATTAATTTACATGGACTTCTTTATTCTTGTAATAATTGGACCTTTCTGTAACCTTTTCACTGGTCCTGCTAAAGATCAGTTCTGTAAGGAAGTAGGTTATTACTAAGAGGCATTACAGCATTGCTGAATCTTACTCTTCAGACTTGTACAGTAACTTTCAGAAATTATTTTACTAGAAAAAATTCTCTTTAGATGTCTCTCCTTAAAAAAGATGTTAAGTAACTGAAGGGATTATGTCCCTCTCATCTTATGGTAGAGGATTGCAGTATTCTAGGGAATGCACAGCGTTGTAGCAGTCTTGTCATGGTCTAACAATTTTTCCTAGCTCTACAAGTTCTAGTTATGATGAAAGGACAATACATTGTCTGTAAAAGCAGGATCAGCTGATCTTATAAAATTCTTTTTTTTTGGCTTTGTGGTTACAAAATACAATATTGAAAAGAAATTGTGTTTCTCTTTTATGGGGGTTATAACTGTAAAAAATCAATCAGCAATTTCTAAATGAGAAAATAAATTTACATGGTTAACATCATTGATAATGAACACTCAAGACCAAGACTGCAGAAAAAGAAGAGGATATTTTGGTAACTAAACTTTTAGGGAACAGCTCCAAGAGAATGAAGGATAGGATTTTAACTCACATCTGGTTACCACAGAAAATGTCAGTCCCAGCAAAGTTAATGGGACCCAGATTTGGTAGTGTGGGAGATCAGGAGACAAAGAACCAGAGTAGCATCCCTCACAATTGTGTCTGACACAGCACCCACAGTGGCAGGGTCATAAATTGATCTCATAGTCAATGAGTCTGGCTGCCCTTGAGTAGTCAGATTTTCTGATAATTTGTACCATCAGAAAAATTCTGAACCCTAACAGCACAGCAGTGTTTTCTGTAATGCTGTCCTTCAGAAGGCAACCCAAGCTGCCTTTTGGTTATAAGTGTCTGTGGCTTCTGATAAACATACTAACATTTCTGTTTGTAGTTGAACTACATCCTAGTCTGATGAACACTTCCAGTTTTCAAGAGTCCTGCAAGAAGGATCAGAAAATGAACATGAAGACTGTTGTCCACATCCATCGAAGTGATAATTCCCAATATGAACAGTAAGTAATACATAATCTTTAATGCAGGGCTCCAGGTATTCCTGAGTAGCAATATGCATGCTTTGCCAGGTTTATTTTCAAAAACACCTATAAAATTAGTGTTGATTTTTGGAAATCTGACCTTCTTGTTTTCTTGTCCATATCCAGAACATAAAGTTTGCTGTACAAATTATACATGAAAAGATTTTATTACAATTTTGAGAACAGAATTCAGGCGTCTAAACTGCTTGGCTATTACATGGTGTGATCCAAATTGGATGTGACATGTATGGAATTATGCTCAACTTTTTGCTTTGTCTGAAATTCATATCATGCAGCAATAATGGGTGTTTTTTTAATAGCCTCTATTTCCAGGATGCTGATAAAGCACTGGAACAATGCCAGGTATTTTAGGAAATGCGTTGCTGTTTCCCTGGATCACCAGATGTTACAATAAGTTAACTCTGTTTCCAGAATAAAGAGTAATTTTAATTGTATTTCTTTAACCTGGGTGATTCGGTGTTAGACAAAAATCTTTACCTTTAAAATGAGAGATGTTTGTTAGCATCTTATCTGATACTACATGTTATCTAAATTATTTGTTTGAAGACATATAACTGTTTCTTTTTCCTTCTATAATCTCTTTCAATGACTGGTAAGAGCTGTGCCTCATTTTTATCATGTTCTTCTGTTGTTCAGAATTACTGATTATTTATGATTCTTAACAAAAAAGTCTTCAAAAAAAATGAAACACAGACTTGGGTGTATTTAAACGAATCTAACAGATGCATTGTGTGAGTCTGTGTGGTACCAGAGGACAGAGCTATAGTTGACACAGGATTATTTCCTGCTGGAGTTTTGCCAAAGAAAAATTGGCATCATTCACACTACTCTTTATTGCAAGTTTCCTCTAATGTGTGTGTTTAATAAAATGTGAATTTCTGGGCCCATGGGGTAAACTCCATGTGTACCAGCAGTGTTAACTTTTCCAAATCAATTTTTATTTGCAAACTTTTCACTCAAGCAAAACCATCCTGATGTATCTGCTTTAGGGCTATGTGCTACTTTAGTGCTACTTTAGCACCACTTGGGGTTTGTGGAGCTGATGTATTAGATAAGCTTTGTTCCTTCCTCTGCTTCCTATTCAGTTGCTGTGTTCTCTTTATGGCCGCACTGGGATTTCCATGGTATGGCCCCAGGCTTCTGCAGGCAGCCAGCACTGCTGTGGTTATTGATTTCCACTGGAGAGCCAAGGAATGAAATCACAGGAAAATGGAGCTGTGTTTTGGGATGTTTACTTCTAAGGTAAGGCATGTGGTAGGCCACAGTACAGGAAGACATTTGTCACCTGTGCTGTCAGGAAGCCATTTATGTTGATTCAGTCTGTTTCTTCCTGACTGTTTCTGGTGCTTTCCCTTGTTCTTGTACCTTGATACTTAACAACTGGAGTGGGTGCTGCAATCAGGTGTAAGGTGAGCAGTGGCAGGGGGGCCCATATCTACTGCACAGGCTTGTGATTTTGGCCTTTTCTGCAGCAGGAGGGAAGCCCTGCCAAGGGCTTCTGCTCTAGCACTTACTGGCCCACATACCTGGGAAATCTGGCTGGGTGTCTTTCTAGATATTTGCATTCCTGCTGGGTGTCTTGGTTTGGTTTTTTTTTTTTTTTAAGTGAGCCAAATCCTCAAACCTGCTCAAACAGGAATAGTAGGAGAAATCTTTTTTCCTTTTTGTTAAGCAGTTATATGTACATAAAAGCATAGATTTCATGTGGTAGAAATATTGCCAGTGCTTTTGCTCAATGGCATTTTACTGTATTGCAGACTAATACCTAAACTCTGAGGGGAAAAATAGCTGGGGAGGGTAAGGTAAGGGAACTTCCTTTTAGCTGGTGGCAATGCTTTAAATTTTCATGAGCTCTGAAGGGGATTGCAGTGTGTGTGTGAGTGGAATTTTGCTCCATAAACAGTGGTTGCATAGAACTAGACAGTAACTTGGAGGATAAAAAAGGAGTTAGCATAAAGAGGTGTGTTGGGTTAACACAATCCAGCTTTTAGTGGAGGTGGGGGAAGCCACAGAGGCTGCTTCTGAGAGACAATCTCCTTGAAACTTTTATTATGTCCAGCAGAGCCAATCCCTAAAGGCTCTGATGGTTGAGATATTGGCTGGCCCAATTAAGAAGTTGTTGTGATGACAGATTTAAGAAGGAAACAAAGGGGTGCCATTGCTTTTTTGTCCTGCCCTCCTGTGGGTGAGGGAGCGGCTGGGCCCCTTTCATGGCATGGCCGGCGATAGACTTTGCCTGTGTGGCCACTTCCAGCCTGCTGCACCGCAAAGGGGCAGAGGCGGCAGCAGCTTCTCCTTTTCGGTGCCCCGCAAGAGGAAAGGTGCAGAAAGAGCCGATGCCGCGGTGGCCGGCACGGTCTGCATGGTCCCCTGGGGGGACCACATGACTAACAGCGAGAGGCGTAGTGAGCAATTCCCCAATGCAGAGCCCAGACGAGATCAGCCTTTCAGCGCTGGAGAGCTCTATAAAAACTTTCCAATTGATAGAACTTGAGAACAAACGAACCTACGGACACCAATTCTCTCCTGAGTCAGAGAAAAGGAAAAGATGAAAACACGTGAAGCGAACAACACGGTGACACCAAGGTCGGTGCAAAGGAGGGAGGTGGAGGAGGAGGTGCTCCGGGCTTCGGAACTGAGATTGTTCTGCAAGCCGTGGTGAGGACTGTAATACAACAAATGGTTTCCCTGTAATTCATGAAGTGTATGGAGGGATGCAGGATTTACCTGCAGCCCACCAGAAAAAGGTGCTCGTGCTGGAGCGTGTGGGTACTGAGGAGCTGTGGTCTGGTGAGAGGCTTGAAAAGAGAGAGCCCTTGCTTTTATACTAGAACAGCTCATCCTTAAAAAGCTGTGCCCCGTGAACTAATGGCCCACACAAACACTGTGGGAAGACTGCTTTGGCCGTGGGAGGGACTCACATTGCAGCAAGTTAGAGTGGGACTGCTACTGGTGAAAATTAGAACCACGTTGGAAAAGTTCACAGCGAGCTGTCTCCTGTGGGAAGAACCCCATGGTATAGCAAAAGAGACTCCTCTCCCTAAATGAACTGANGTCAGGAAGCCATTTATGTTGATTCAGTCTGTTTCTTCCTGACTGTTTCTGGTGCTTTCCCTTGTTCTTGTACCTTGATACTTAACAACTGGAGTGGGTGCTGCAATCAGGTGTAAGGTGAGCAGTGGCAGGGGGGCCCATATCTACTGCACAGGCTTGTGATTTTGGCCTTTTCTGCAGCAGGAGGGAAGCCCTGCCAAGGGCTTCTGCTCTAGCACTTACTGGCCCACATACCTGGGAAATCTGGCTGGGTGTCTTTCTAGATATTTGCATTCCTGCTGGGTGTCTTGGTTTGGTTTTTTTTTTTTTTTAAGTGAGCCAAATCCTCAAACCTGCTCAAACAGGAATAGTAGGAGAAATCTTTTTTCCTTTTTGTTAAGCAGTTATATGTACATAAAAGCATAGATTTCATGTGGTAGAAATATTGCCAGTGCTTTTGCTCAATGGCATTTTACTGTATTGCAGACTAATACCTAAACTCTGAGGGGAAAAATAGCTGGGGAGGGTAAGGTAAGGGAACTTCCTTTTAGCTGGTGGCAATGCTTTAAATTTTCATGAGCTCTGAAGGGGATTGCAGTGTGTGTGTGAGTGGAATTTTGCTCCATAAACAGTGGTTGCATAGAACTAGACAGTAACTTGGAGGATAAAAAAGGAGTTAGCATAAAGAGGTGTGTTGGGTTAACACAATCCAGCTTTTAGTGGAGGTGGGGGAAGCCACAGAGGCTGCTTCTGAGAGACAATCTCCTTGAAACTTTTATTATGTCCAGCAGAGCCAATCCCTAAAGGCTCTGATGGTTGAGATATTGGCTGGCCCAATTAAGAAGTTGTTGTGATGACAGATTTAAGAAGGAAACAAAGGGGTGCCATTGCTTTTTTGTCCTGCCCTCCTGTGGGTGAGGGAGCGGCTGGGCCCCTTTCATGGCATGGCCGGCGATAGACTTTGCCTGTGTGGCCACTTCCAGCCTGCTGCACCGCAAAGGGGCAGAGGCGGCAGCAGCTTCTCCTTTTCGGTGCCCCGCAAGAGGAAAGGTGCAGAAAGAGCCGATGCCGCGGTGGCCGGCACGGTCTGCATGGTCCCCTGGGGGGACCACATGACTAACAGCGAGAGGCGTAGTGAGCAATTCCCCAATGCAGAGCCCAGACGAGATCAGCCTTTCAGCGCTGGAGAGCTCTATAAAAACTTTCCAATTGATAGAACTTGAGAACAAACGAACCTACGGACACCAATTCTCTCCTGAGTCAGAGAAAAGGAAAAGATGAAAACACGTGAAGCGAACAACACGGTGACACCAAGGTCGGTGCAAAGGAGGGAGGTGGAGGAGGAGGTGCTCCGGGCTTCGGAACTGAGATTGTTCTGCAAGCCGTGGTGAGGACTGTAATACAACAAATGGTTTCCCTGTAATTCATGAAGTGTATGGAGGGATGCAGGATTTACCTGCAGCCCACCAGAAAAAGGTGCTCGTGCTGGAGCGTGTGGGTACTGAGGAGCTGTGGTCTGGTGAGAGGCTTGAAAAGAGAGAGCCCTTGCTTTTATACTAGAACAGCTCATCCTTAAAAAGCTGTGCCCCGTGAACTAATGGCCCACACAAACANAAGAGAGAGCCCTTGCTTTTATACTAGAACAGCTCATCCTTAAAAAGCTGTGCCCCGTGAACTAATGGCCCACACAAACACTGTGGGAAGACTGCTTTGGCCGTGGGAGGGAC
>VZRX01009996.1:0-30227 GCA_013398075.1 Notiomystis cincta
GGAAGCTGGAATGTGTCCTGAGCAAACCCAGTACACACAGTGCAGTGAGGGTGGTGTCTGCTTCCCTCGTCTGCTGGGAACAGATAAACACATTCTTTATAAGCACAGGGATAGATCCCTGCCACAGCCAGTGTTCCTGTTAAAACACTGTTTCAGAGTACCAAAAATGTCATCTTTGCTATTTGCTCAGGTGTCAGTGATTAGCAAAAACAATAAAAATGAACATAGATATTCTAGAACAGAATTTTTCATTTTTGGTTTCTAGCAGTGTTGCTATCCACATACTTGCACTTATAACTTATCCCTCCTCTCCTGCCGAAAAGGAAGGTTAAATTTCATTGAAAATCTAGCCTTGCTATGAAATTTTGGTATCAAAATATATCTCAGTATCAAATAGTTTTAATAGAATTAAATTGTTATTAAATAAGATGTGCTTACTGTGAATTATTTTTGCTGTTTTAAATTTCAGATTCCACAACATATGCACATTTTCTTTTTAATGCATTTGACACTGATCACAATGGATCTGTAAGTTTTGAGGTAAGTGATGCTGTTGCTTATTTCTATAAAATTGAATAGTTTGTCATTTCTTGTAATGAAGTCCAGTTTTTATTACATGGCTCACATTAGGGAAAGTTTAGCTTGTGTGACTCAAGTTTCAAGTTTTTTCAATGTAATAACAGAAGTCATTATTTTACAGTTGCACATTCCATAATGGTAACTCAGACTGTGCTACTACATTATATTTTTAAAAATCTGTCAATTTAAAAGGTAATCCAATTTATACACAAGTTACCTAAAATAGTTCTTCCTCTCTGCCTTTGCAAGATGAAGTCTCTGAACTACAACTAATGTTATGGGGATGACTCAGCTAAAATTAGATTTTTCATACTTAGTTTCCAGAAAGTTCTAGAAGAAGGCTTTAAAGCAAATTTAAAAGAATTTTTAAAAGCACAAGAGTTTGAAATTAGTTCTTCCTGCATTTAACTGCCCAACCTGTTTTCCCAGTCCCACTTTTCCCTGCTAAGGCTAATGTCGTCCACATAACATAATATGGAAAAAAGGGACCTTACTGCAATAGTGTAGATGTGAACAGGGTGGACAAAATACTGGAAAAGAGACAATAATTTAAGTTATAGAATTAAAAAAAAAAGTCAATTCATTTGCAAAGAGTTATGTTTGTTTTGTCATGTTTTCTTTGACTTTGATTATAATAAACTTAGAAAATTATTTCCTTACAACTTTTGATTGTGTTGTGATAAATACACTCACTTTAAATTTATTGAAATGTCCTGTACATGTTTTTGTGATTTATTTTAGTGAATGATGTTGTGAGGTCATACAGATCTTTTTTTATAAAAATAATTAATTGATGTAATATGAAGAAGACTTACCAATCAGGTGCACTGTGATCAGAAATCTATACCCTAAACTAAGACTATAATCAGATAATTTTTTTATCATTATTTGCATTTATTCAAAAAAAACCCATGAACCCTATCTACCTTTTTCCAGGCAGATGAAGTCAGTGGGATCTATGTGAAACTAGGAGCAGGAATGGAGGTTTTATTTATGTCTTCTGTACATAGGCTAAATCTGCAAAGCTTCTTCTGGTCAAATCACAGAATCCTAGAATGATTTGAACTGGAAAGGATCTTAAAGGTCACCCAGTTCAAAACCCCCTGCCCTGGACAGGGACACCTCCCACTAGACTAAGTTGCTTCATCCAACCTGGCCTTGAACACTTCCAGGGATGGGGCATCCACAACATCTCTGGGCAACCTGTGCCAGTGCCTCACCACTCTCCCAGTAAAGAATTTCTTTTGTATATCTAACCTAAATTTCTCCTCTTCAAGTTTCAGCAACAGCAGATGCATTGAGAAAAATTATTTTTAGAATCAGTAGTTGAAAAGCATTTCTGTGGTTATCATTAAAAAGAATGGGAACAAAAAAAGCTTTTGTACCTTTTCTCGTCAATTTGTTGACATTTGTATCTCAGACAGAAAGCCTTAAGACATGCACTGGATTTGGAACCCTTTTTAAGGGTTTTGATTATCTCAGAGTGCAGGTTTGTGCACAAAAAAAAAGGGCTTTGGAATAAAATAAATCAGGAAAATAAAAGCAGAAGTGCTTTTTTTTTCATTGCTACACCAGACTTTTCCAACTTACTTTTGTTCAATATCAAGGCAGACGTGAGTGATCCAGACTTTGATATTATTTGTTCTAATTGTGAATCCAGCATTACTGCTGTCAAAAGACTCTTACTTCTCTGTCCTTGTAGCAACATTATTCTTACAAACAGTATTATAGCCATTCTAAAAGCATCCTCCTGAAGTTAAAAATATATGTGTTTTTTTTCTTTCTAATCACATGAAAATAGCTACAAAATGTGAAAGAAGATATTGTGAAATGTGCAAAATACAATGACCTCTTTTTTTTTTTTCCTGCTCCTTTTAATCCTAGATGCAGGTGTGCCATTTTCTTTCTATTCCAATCTTTATTTTAGTTTTCTAATTTCCATTAGAAAAACAACAAAAGTAAACAGCTCAAAAGGTAGAGAGGGAGTAATTTAAAAGTTTGGAGAAAAAATAATCGTTCTTTCCCAAGTACTTTCTATATCAAAGTGTAGGAGTAAATACAATTTAATATAACTACCCATGATAACACTCTGGCTGTCTTCTGTGTAAAAAAAGATTATCAAAATCTGAAATGGTAGCAAAATTCTTTTCTTGATAAGAATGATGGGGTTTTTTTGTGTGTGTGTGTGTTGCACTCTCAATTTCCCACGAAATAGTGGTAGTTGCAGTTGCAGGTAAAAAGAGAATTTGCTTTAGCTTTTTGCTCTTTTTTCCTCAAATTTTCAACCTCGACCTCAAAATTTCAACAATGAAATGTTAGATCTGAGCACAACTTAAATGCATACCTCTATTGACATTTCTTGGTGAGATTGCTGTGTCCTTAGAGTTTTGTCATCCCTAAATCTGTATGCTCTTTGGTAAGAGCCAGGATCTCTAAGTGATGGATTTATATAGCATAAAACCCAACCTTATTAAACTAGGTGCTTGAACTTATCTCTCCTTATCCCATGATTGTATTTATTTTGAGACTAGTTTATTTCATTAGTTTTGTGAACTAGTTTTGCTTTAATATGAGGACAGAGTTTCTGAAGACCCAGTGACCCAGCTATTGGAGGGCTCTTTGGGCATATTAGTGCAGTTCTTTTTTTCCATTATACAGAGACAGATATAAAAGCAAGGTTTTCATTTGCTGCATGTGTATTGTCACTGAGCCAAAATGAAGATCTGGCCTCAAAGCTATTTACACAGGAGGCTAATTAACTTTAGATATATTGTCAAAGGTAAAGCTCAGTACACACACATGCAAATAACCAAATCAGTGTCCTTCATTTGTTGTAGATGCAGATTAAGGATATTCTAAATGTAATCTTGCTAAAAGTCATTCAGCAATCCCACAAATTCTCAGTGCCTTAAGGCACAATGCTGGGCCCAAACACAAAGGAGATGTTTAAAGTCTTCTGTTATATTTAATCAAAACCAAACTTATATTGGTTAATAAATTAGCAAGCACACAAACTCACTTCTGTAGAGGAGTACAGTTCTTAAGATGAAACACAACTTCATATTTCACTAATAATAAAAGTAATGTCCAGGGCAGAATTATGAAGGCAGCAGTTAAATGAGTCATGAAATCATAGAATGCTTTGGATTGGAAGGAACCTTGGAGATCATCTCGTTCCAACCCCCTGCCATGGGCAGGGACATCTCCCACTAAACCACGTTGCTCAAAGCCCCATCCAATATGATCTTAAACACTTTCAGGAATAGAGCATCTACAGCTTCTCTGGGCAACCTGTTCCAGTGCCTCACCACCCTCACATATAAGAATTGCTTCCTAATAGTTAGCTTAAACCTACTCTCTGTCAGTTTAAAGCCATTCCCCCTTGTTCTGTCCCTACATGTCTTTGTGTGGAGTTCCTCTTTTATAGGCCCTCTTTAGGTAATGGCAGGTGCTCTAAGGTGTCCCTGGAGCCTTCTCTTCTCTAGGCTGAACAAGCCCAACTCTCTCAGCCTGTCTTCATAGCAGAGGTACTCCAGTCTTCTGGACTTGTTCCAGCCAGTCCAGGTCCTTTGACCCCTGAGCTGGATGTAGTGTTCCAGATGGAGATCTCATGAGAGTAGAGAAGAGAGGCAGAATCACCTTCCTTGGCCTGCTGGTCATGTTTCTTTTGATGCAGCCCAGGTCATGGTTGGCTTTCTGGGCTGAAAGTGCATATTGCTGGTTCATGTTGAGTTTGTCATCAACCAATATCCCCAAGTCCTTTTCCTCAGGGCTGCTCTAATCCATTCTCTTCCCAGCCTATATTTCAGCTTGGGATTGCCCTGATCCAGGTGCAGGACTTTGAACTTGGCCTCATTGAATTCATGAGATTCACAAGCATGATTCTGTGAGTTCAACACAAAAAGGTTTGTCCATGTCATGCAGGAAGTCAGCTATTTTTTCTTAGTACAGTGGTGATCTCATAAGCATTTCAACACCATCTGATTTAAAGTAGCTACAAAGAAATGCATTTCCTTTTAGGAGCAGTTCCTCCTCTGTGACCTTTGTTTTACACACACCAGGGCTCCACCACTTCTGTTGCATCACTTGATTCTTTTTCAAAATCCTAAAATCTAAATTTAAAAATGGATTAAGGTTCTTGCCTACCTACTTCTGGCCTTGAAAAAGACATAAAGGAACACATGACCAGGTGGAATAATTTTAAACTTTCCTATAGATTTGAGACAGCACACTAATAAGCTTGTTAATTAATTTATTAATGAACTAATTATCTTCAAAGATTTACTGAGGAATAAAGCAATCAGAAAGTCATCAACAACCTTGCTAGGAGATAATTAATCACTGCTGATAAAAAAACCACAAATATAAGTTCATCCCAGATCACCACCAGACATTCTCTACAGCTGTGGTACAAAACAGAAATGTCAGCAGGCTCTGAGCACACAGAGGCTCTGGTACAGGTGTGATGATGCTGCATTTTGCAGCCCTTCAGTGAGACATCCCTTTCTTGAAGAATCAAAATTAGGCACAGAAGGAGATCTTAACAGGTATTAGCATGCTCTGCAGGAAACTGTCAAGTTACAAACAGGAAGCTGGGGAAAGGAGTAAAGGCAAGTACCAAGGCAGAGACTTCTGTACTTCTAACTTCACTGTCACAGGCTGGAGAAAGACCCAACCTGGAGCTGTGTCTCAGCCCAGACCTCTTGTTTTAGGCCCCTTTGTCACTCTAGATCAGATGCACCTCTCCCCATTAGGTGCTCAGCTGAGCAGGACCGTCCCTCTCAGTGGGCAGTGACAGCACCCTCAGAGGACATTTGCATCTCAGTATGGTGACATTTTATTAAAAGATAAACAGGCTCTAAAAGTAGAATTCCTCTCTCCCTAGAAATTAGGTGTCTAAACTAGGACTGAAAACAGCATTGGGTACTCTAATGCTGTAATGGGGACTTGTGTTCATGCTCTTTGCTAAATGGTGTGCCTGATTTGTGCATCACTGAGTTGTTGGTAACATGCATAAAGATGGGCAGCTGCTCCCCGAGTTCAGCTGCTGCCCTCTGCACTGCTGTTTTACTGTGGCTTTCTGCACTGGATTGTTAGCTAAACAGCTAGAATGGCTACACTGCTCCTGACACACACATTGCCTTCCACCATGCAGAGCATTTTCCCATTCAAAGCTCTAGCCCAAAATACCCTGTGGATTTGGCCTATATCCATTGAATCAGATACTATACTCTATTTCTGTATGATTCTATTACTGTGTTCTTCAGTTGCTTGAAGGTAAGTTTGGTAGAAAATCCCATCCTAGCTGGTCCTTATTCAGCTCATCACAACATCCTATTAGGATAAATCCTTTCTATGGTTCCTGAGATAACTCCTGCACAACACTCGGACAAAGGCAATGCACCTGAACATGTGTGACCCCAAAACATGTTGATGCAATATGGAAGGAGATGACTCACTGCTTCAGTGTTTAGAGCACACATCCAGAAGGTTTTTGAGTTGTCTCTGCTTTTTAAGAACACTCAGTCCCATGAAAACAACATAAAGTCAAGGGTTTTATTTTTAAAACCGATGGTAGAAGGGTAGCCTTGAAATGGGGATATAAATGATTCCAGGAAACCAGCTAACACAGGTGATGCATCACAGAAAGGAACAAAGAGAATTGAGCAAGAAAAGAAAAATGGATGTATTTTAGATAAAATAAATTCAGAAATGTTGCTGTGCCAAAATAAAAATAAATTCAGAATTCTTACATATAATCTAAGAAAATAACTGGGGACCTTCACAAAGGACTTCAGGAGAAGCTACATCAAGAATGTAGAACAATGCAGAAAAGATTTGAAGGCATGGTACTGAATTAAAAAGGTTAATTGCTGATGCTGTAATGTGATCAAATCTGTTCTGAATTTCTTGAACATTTTAATGTTTAATAGTACATTGTTAAAGAGCTGTTTGGAGATTTAACCCTGTGACCCTCAATTAGTCATTGAGATGTAGACAAGATGAGCAAAATTCTTCAAGATTCATGTATCCATTTACCCCAAAGGGCACATATACCAATAAGACAGAAATTTGTGACAGACTGAGAAAGCCCAGAGCATGCCAACTGAATTGTTAAAAAGACTGAAGCTGTGAGAAGAGCTGTGTGTGCCTGCGAGACCCCTGAGGCTATGATAGCTGTGTATACTTCACTGTATCAGGTATACTTATTTGACTTTGGGGTACACCAGACCTTTGTAATTTATGTCTAACCTCAGTGTAGTCTTTTCCATTGTCCCTGAGTTCAACAGAATGCAAAACCTTGCTGGTGCAAATAAGAAATATTTCAGCTTTTAATGTCTCTGTTTAGTGTTACTCTAAGACTTCTTGTATGTCATTGTCAATGATGTAGAAAGGCACACTTTAATATAAGTGCTTGCCATATTCTGCTCAAGCTCTTATGAAGCCAATTTCACATATTTATGGGTTCATATGCTTAGCAAATAAAAAGAGGTAGAGGAGATGGTTAGGGAAAAAAAGCACTATTGTTTACAAAATATTAACAAGCTAAGAAATACAGAAGAGAAGTGGTAGGAGTTGATATTTTTCTCCAGTCTGGAAGATGCTCATTAAATGTAAATGAGGTTTGTGCTGTCAAAAGAGTATTTATTATGAAACAAAAAATATATAAGCAAATAGTACATATAAATAATCTCAAAATCCTTCTAATTAATTTCTGTGGAATGGCTCTATAATGATAGATCATTGGTGGGTCACAAAAACATTAAGATGGTATATGGACACATACTATATTTATTATTCTTTATTGTATTTCCAATAAAAGTAATAAGAATTGAGGTGTGCAGTATCATACGTGAAGTTTGAAATATTGACTGCAGCAGATTGATCTAAGAGATCTGGGAACCACATATTCCTCTTTAACAAGGTACAGATTTAACAAGAATTTAATGTTCCTTAGTACATAGTTCTCCTCAAATTGGTCTCCTGTGCTTAGATTAATCTAAA
Organism: Notiomystis cincta; assembly: GCA_013398075.1. NCBI lineage: Eukaryota > Metazoa > Chordata > Aves > Passeriformes > Notiomystidae > Notiomystis > Notiomystis cincta. Next base: position 7,585 of record VZRX01009996.1, read on the forward strand.
TATCACTTAGGCTTTTCTTGGACCATTAAACCATGGGGATGGCTTTTTCCTGGTATTCACTTCAACAGGAACTGCTTATGTGAGACATTAGGCATTTCAGAGGATACAGCCACTAACGGAAAATTATGGTTTACTTTACAGGAAATTTATTTAATTTTATAGAAAATTTACTTATTAATTATGAGTGTAGCAAACAGTGCCTAAATTGTTCATCCAGCAATCATTAGCACTTACAGGGAAGAGAAAAAATTGAAGCAACACATCTTTTCATACTTCTAACAAATGCATTTTTCTGGATTTCTGAGTGTTTATGAAAAACTGTTCATTTCCAAACTGACCAAGACCTTTTGTCTACTTAGGATTTTGTTATGGGTCTCTCAATTTTACTCCGAGGGACAGTACAGGAGAAACTGAACTGGGCTTTCAATTTGTATGATATAAACAAGGATGGATACATAACTAAAGAGGTAAGGTCTACTTCTCACTGTAGTCACTGAAAGTAAAGGTTGTTAGCTAAATCCTGCAGTCAGAAGGGTTTCTTTGTCAAATTTAACATGTTAACAACTTATCAGATACTATGAAGTTAGACATGCTAAAAATTAAAGTAATTGTCTCATTTTAAAGGTGTTTATGAACATTGAAAAGGGAAAATCTTCACAGAAATTGTAAAAGTTCTGAGTTTCTGAACATAATAGGTACAGAAATTGTTGGCTTCTACTTATTCCTATGTATTTGCCCATACAATCTCTAGAATAGATTGGTAGGATATTTGGACAAAAATGAATTAAGTATATGGGCAATAATTGTTACTTATTTTCTGGATCTACTTCTAATAATTTTACTTGAAACAGAATTCATAAAGAAAGATTATTACATCTTTTATTCTGCAAGGATTCAAACACAAATTATAGTGGGACTAAATGAGCACTTTCATCAAAATATATGGAGGTTTTTTGAAGTAGGGTTTATGCAAGTAGATAAATTACACTTATAATTTTACACTTTTAGAAAACACTTCAGGATCATTATAAAAGAGTAATATATAGAATAATTCCTTAGCAGACTATAGATGATTTGTTTTTATAATTTTCACAAGCCACTCTTAATCAAATTCAAAGATTTTGATATAAAAGGAGGACTCTGCATAAGTGCAGGTATGTGCATGGGTGTTTTTATTTTCTTTAGGGAAAATAACATGTAAGAAGCTGACATGCTTTGGCCATTCACTTGCTGTTACAGAACTTCTTTTCCTTTTTATTTTTATTCATAAGACATTGGGAGATTCTTCCCACAATCCATGAACTTGCACATATTATAAATCATTTAAAATTGAAATCATACATCTATGAAAGCTGAAATTAGATGCTAGAATTTCTAGGAATTAAGTAGTTCCTTCTTGAAGCTAGTCAGTCAAAAAATAATAGGCAAATTTCAAAATTTTATTCTAAAATACAAATCCTAAAAAATATTTATGTGTTCTGAGTTAAAGCAGTGTTTTACAATGCACATTACATTGCAGAAACATAATTTTATTCCCCTTCAGGAAATGCTTGATATCATGAAAGCAATATACGATATGATGGGGAAATGCACCTATCCTGTTCTCAAAGAAGATGCACCTAGACAACATGTGGAAACATTTTTCCAGGTAGGTCAGGTAACACAGAAGCTGAAAAGACTACTCTGTGAGCAGGTAAAGAAAGATTTGCATTGTTATAACAGTTTTGCATATCCTTCCAACTCTATAATCCTTTCTAATCTCTGTGGTTCCATCCCAAATTTCCCAGATTTACTCATTACACCCTGTTTTTTCAACAACAAGCTCTTTAAGCATATTCCATTTACGATGACTTTTGGACTGGTTGTTCCTAGGCTGACATTTAACTAAAGTGAATAATGAAAACAACTCATTTTACACAGGAATTTGGGAGGAGAATCATTCTGTAGTGGGTTGACCCTGTCTGGATGCCGGACACACACCAAAGCCTCTCTCTCACTACCCCCTCAACTGGACAGGGGAGTGAAAATGTAACAAGGGGCTCAAGAGGGTATCATTCCTGATGGGCTCAGCCTGGGCCAGCAGCAGGAACATCCTGGAGCCAGCTGGCATTGGCTCTGCTGCACATGGGGGAAGCTTCGGGAAGCTTCTCACAGAAGCCAGCCCTGTAGCCCCTCTGCTACCAAAGCTTGGCCACACAAACCCAGTTCCCATACCTTCTCTTTTTTTTTACAGAAAATGGACAAAAACAAAGATGGAGTAGTTACCATAGACGAATTCATCGAGAGCTGCCAGAAAGTAAGTATTCAGTGTTAAGTACTGAACATGTATCTGTTGGCTATTTCTATCATAGCTCTACAGAGTTCTGGAGTGTCAGTGAGGGTGATCTTAATACCAGAGACAGCATTTTCCTAAGGTAGAGTATCTCTGTATACCATCCTCAGCAACACTAAACAGCATAAATAAATTTGTGGCCTGAATCTGCAGAAGAGCTGTTATATAGAAGCTGTCATTGCTTATTAGACAACTGTGCCAATATCCTTTCTCTCTTTAATATTGTCTTGTTTGTACTTGATAGAAAAAAGTTTCTTCACATCCAGCTAAATATTTATTTCTATCTTTTGCCCATGCTGGAGCACACAGTCCTGTCACAACTGGTATATAATCATGGCAATAATAATATTGCCTGAAAATTTATCATCCATGGGTGAGTTTCTCAGTGAGTTGTGATGTATTTATAAGCAGTGCAGCCTTATAGAAAGAAAGTGCAAGGGGTTTGCAAAGTGTTGGATGGCAAGAGTTAACACCAGATGAGTTTTCTCAAGGCAAGGGTGTGAAGGGATTGTCAGCCAAGAGCCTTTACAGTACCCAGGTGGCTGTTAATATCTTTCAACTGCTGGAAGCAGCTTCTGACCTCTATAGCCAGGATGGAGAACTTCTGAAGCTGGAGTTACAGACTGTTTTCACTCCTCTGCTCTTCAGAAAACAACTTGTTCTCAGACCAGTAGATGATATGAGGAAATATAAGTTGTATTTTCATGAATTTAAGGAAATCCTGTTAATTTTACAGTTAAAAATTGTAAGAAAAAGAAACATTAGTTAGATTATAAAATAAGAATTACCAGCCTTTGGCATGAGAGGAGGTTCATGGAATCATAGAATATGCTTAGTTGGAAGGTACCCATCAGGATCATTGAGTCCAACTCCTTGCTCTACATAGGACACCCTAAGAATCAAGGTTGTTGTGTGTAGTAGACCTAGTAAATATCATAAGCCTGATTACATTATGTAAATTGGTGTGGCAAATAAAGCCTGACACTATTTGCTACAGTGAGAAAGATAAGAAGTTGTAGTAGTGGTTTACTGATACCAGCAGACTGATTAAAACAAAGCTGATAGAGACCAGCAATACAACATCTACTGGTTGATTCTTATTTTCTGTATCAAGAAGAGAGTAATAAAGAGGCAGAAGGTAACAAGACTGTCAAGGTAAATGCATTTAGTGAGTGATAGTTTTTTAACTATTTGGAATAGGGAAAGCTCTAGATGCTCAAAGATGCTCTAGAAACTGTCTATTTTTATATGCATCTGTAGCTATTCATTGGGGTTGCTCTTATGAGCACAGCTACCTAGTAAGCAATTCTTTGTTTGGTTTTAATCACTGATTTTGAGGGATGAAAGACAGCCAAGAGCTCTGCTAAGTGCTAAGTGTGGCTGTTCTGTGTATCCTTAGCAATGGGCACTGGGTAGTGTCTCATCTGTGCTCATCAGCAGTGCTCTGTTGCACTGGCCATGGTTGCAGGGTGTCAGTCTTGATCAATACCAACAAAAGGGTTTTGTCCTGCTGACACTGCAGGATCATCAGAAACAGAGACGAGATTCATTTCCTAGCTGAAGTCTGTAGCATTCCGGAAGTTAAATGACACATTAATCTGGGTATGACAGCAATTATGGTGATGGGCTGAGTGATTAATTTACAAAGAAAATTAATACCTTTAGTAAGGAATTGCCTGCTCTCCTTACCCAGTGCAATTCAGTCTCTTAAGTCTGTTAGAAGATTTATTTACCTGTTCTAAGTATTCAGAATACACATGAGAGATGCTCTCTAAACCAGGACATGCTGGAGACACAGTGAATGCTACAGAATGTTGCAATTGTCATCATGCTACTTATGTCACCTTCTCTTGCTTTTATCTTCAATCGTGGCTCTTGTTTTTCATACAAAAAGTGTCTTGCTGCCTAAATTTTTGTCTCTCTGCTGATGAAGAACTATTCTTCCTTCAAGATTTCTGTGCTTCAAAGCATGTAATTCACGTTTATATCAAGATTTGGTTTTAGAAATGAGGTTTGGGGTTAGGATTCATAGAATCATAGAATAGACTGAGTTGGAAGAGACCCATCAGGATCAAGTCCAATTCCTGGCCCTGTGCAGGACATCCCAAGAATCACACCATGTGCCCAAGAGCATTGTCCAAATGCTTCTTAAACTCTGCCAGGCTTGGTGCTGTGACCACTGCCCTGGGGAACCTGTTCAGTGCCCAACCACCCTCTGGGTGAGGAACCTTTTCCTGATATCCAACCTAAACCTCCATGGCACAACTGCAGGTCATTCCTTCAGGTCCTGTCACTGGGCACCATAAAGCAGAGATCAGTGTCTCTTCCTCCTCTTCCCCTCACAAGGAAGTTGTAACTGCAGTGATGTCTCTCCTCAATCTCCTCTTCTCCAGGCTCAACAGACCAAGGGACCTCAGCCATTCCTCATACAACTTCCCCTTCAGAGCCTTCACCATCCTCATGGCCTCCTTTGTATGTTCTCTAATAGCTTTATGTCTTTCTTATATCATGGCACCCAAAACTGCAGTTTTCAAGGTGAGGCCGCCCCAGGGCAGAGCAGAGCAGGACAATCCCCTCCCTTGCCTGGCTGTGATGCTGTCCCTGATGCTCCCCAGGACAGGGTTGGCCCTCTTGGCTGCCAGGGCACTGCTGGCTCACATTCAACTTGCCATTGACCAGGATGCCCAGGTCCCTTTCCATAGTGCAGCTCTCCAGCCTCAGTTCCCCAGTCTATACACACAAGCAGGACTGCCCCATCCCAGGTGCAGAATCCAGGACTGGCCCTTGTTAAACTTCCTGTGTTGGTGATTGCACATCTCTATATTTTGTCCAGGTGTCTCTGCAGGGCTTCCTTGACCTTGAGTGAATTGACAGTTCCTCTCAGTTTAATGCTGTCCACAAACTTAGTATTCCTTTGAGTCCTGCATCCAGGTTATTAATGAAGAGAATTGGTTGAGGATGAGCTCTCCAGAACCCCATTAGTGACCAGGTTTCAATCAAAGTCCTTCAAGAAACTCAGTTCAGGAGTTCATATGGCTTCGCTCTTTTCAGGATTACATATTTCACAAAGGAACATGGCTGCTGCTTTTAAAACACAGCTGCAGGAAAGCCTTCTCTTAACATCCTGATAGGTATGAGATCTAAAAAGAGAGATCTGGTTCTTTAAATAGACCAGAAGTGTGTTCTGCCAGGGAAAGCCTGCAGGATCCTTTTCTTTGAAGGTTATCTCAGGCAAGATTGGCCAGTCTCCGAGAACTGGCATTCCTCTGCTTTGACTTGGAAGCCAAATTAGTGAGTTACAGAAGTACATCCCTTTTACTGCTGTTTTGCAGTAACTAAAGGAACTGTGGCATGCTTACTTTACAAGCAAGAAGGAATACAGCAAAACATCTTTGAACAGAGGTTCTACTTCAAGTTCCTGGGGTACGTTCCTGAGATTTTTTTTTTGTAGCATCAAGAGACTTGGAGTGTTTTTAAGCACTCATTTTTCACGTGTGTGCCTTTATAAAAAGTTCTTAATTCATAGTCCTATTCCAAAGAATGGCCTGTCCATTCAAAAAGTGTTGAAACAAGGAGTTATAAAGCATTCAGGCTTTGAGCACTGTCTTCTTTGGCCACTGGGTAGAAGGATCTGAGTAGAATGGTGCTTCAACTCACCCTCCCTCTATCTTAGACAGGGAATGTGTATGACCTCATTTCCCTGCCCTCCCTACCCGACATTCATTTGAATGTCAGTCTGCCATCCAGACTCCAGCAGTCTCCCTGCTCCCACAGGAGAAGTGGACTATGCTGCCCTAGACATGCTGGACTGAGTCCCAGACAGCACTGGCTGTTTGTCTGGCTTCATATAAATTACCAAAGAGCAGATCTAGGTCTCGAGAAACAGTAGTGGGGCTACCTCAAGAGCCAGGCACCTCCAGTTCCTTACCTGCCTCCTTTCACTGCTTGGTGTCACTGGAAAATGGTCTGAATTGGGCACTGCTTCGTATCTGCAGCAGTAGCACGAAGAACAGAGGCACAGGAGTAAGGCAGGCACAGTGCTGAGTGACTGTCAGGGTGAGTGGCTTACAGGTCCTTCGATCGTGAGAAAAAGGCTTCTGGCACAGGTGCTTTCTGCAGGAGTAACCCTTCCCATACACAGTGCTGATGGGCTGGGCTAGCCTAAAAACAGCAAAGAAACTATTTCAAACCTAAGAAAAACTGGCTTAAAGGTAGGTCAGATCTGCCAAAGTTCATTCATCCAGGTTTGTGCTTCATATGGACAATGCTTCATATGCGCGAACACCTCCCTCTGTCTTGAGTTAGGAACTATTTAACATGGCTAACATGAAAATTTGTGTAGAAAAAGTGTACTGAAAAAAGAGACAATTGAGAAAGATACACTTGCCAAAGAATTCAAATGCAAACATTTGAGGGGTTTCTGGTTTTTTTTGTTTTTTTTTTTTAAAGATGGGAAAAAATGCTACTAAAACTCATCCTGTTCTAAATATTATGACAAGTCTGTATTTTCTTGTGAAGACTCTTCCCATTTGACTGACTAAGGGAGTGGCATTGGAAGTCTTTTGTAAAGAAACAGCCAACCTCAGAAATAGGGAGTTCATTTTAGAAAACTACCAGTTTCATTCATGGTAATACATATATAATAAAATTGGTAGGAAGTGTAAAACAATTTGCAAATTCAGAGCATGTTCTTTGCTTCCACATTTACTGAGCTTAGCTGCTAATGTATATGCAAAAACATTTGTATTAATTCAATGACAAATGACTTAAACCAAATATTTAACCTTTCATCAGTGACACTCACTAGTTTATTGATGTTTCAAAGCAATGCAGTGAGGAAAAAAGATAATTTATTTTAACTTCTAGTAATTTAATATAGTAGCTTGGCTATACGAACTTTTTAAGCATTAGCCTATATAGTGTATTTTTTGAAATTATATATCATTGCTTCAGTAAGTTATTTTATTTTACAAAATAGCATGTAGATCATTCCTTACAGCAGCATCACTTCAGATGACATAAAGAATCAAAGATAAAAAACCCCCACTGTGCATGTTTCATAACATAAATTAAGCTAATTACTCAGACTTGTCATTTTCTACAAAGCAAATCACCCACTAGAGTGAACAGTGAATAATTTAACTGGAAATTGATACTGAACATGTGTTACTAGAAGATTAATGTACAGAAACCTCACATACTTATCAGTAGTGGAGAATACTATCGAGATTACTGTTCTAAGAAGTGGGATTTTGATGCACATCTTTCCTGAAACATCCAAAAATAATCTATAATTCAGTCTTTTTATTCACTAGAATTAAAGTTGGCTGTATTATCTCTGAAGAAAGTACTAAAGAGAGGGATCATTACAGTGGAGACCAGCAAATATTAAATGAGCATGTAATAAACTCGTGTATTGTACATATATATATGTGTATATATATGTGTATATATATGTATATATATATGTGTATACATATTTTGTGCAAACAACTGTTGGTCCAGAAATGCCAACAAGTATGGCTACTGCAAATACATACACTGAAAGGTAAAGCTTACAAAGAAAAATATTTTTTGCTGACTGCTGTGCTGAGAGTTACCTACTGATAAAATCTGGAGCACAGAGTGATGCATCAATATAACACAGAACATGAAAGATGAATATTTTGTTAAAAAATTACCTAATGCAAAGCAATCAGAAAGCAGAAGTAGCATTTTGAAGCAGTCACCATCTTTCAGTGTGAACACACAGAAAATCTGAACTGAGAAGCTGCAGTGTTGTGGTGATACTTGTCAGACTGAAACCTGACTGAGTTTGGCTCATGCAAAGGTGCACATGCAGGATCCTGTGTACTATGCACAGGACTAGCAATTACATGTACAGATTCACTCTGATACAACTATTCCATGAGTATTTATTCTCTAGGTGTTTTCTGTTATCCTGAATATAAACTGATAGCCTCAGAAATGTTGCAGATCTAATTTTCTTAATATGCTATTGTATTTTTGACAGAGTAGTTTTGATTTCATTAATATACAGGAAAACTTACTTAAGCATGGATCCATTAACAGTGTTTTTCTGCTAACCATTTCTCCAAACAAACTGAAAAAAATGTTGTAATTAACTAAAATGTTCCACCACATTTCAGTATAGATATCCACCAACTACATTTGTGATGGTGTATGATTTTTGGTTTTGTGTTGTCTTTTTTTACAGGATGAGAATATAATGCGATCCATGCAGCTCTTTGAAAATGTGATTTAATGAAGACATTAAGTCTACAACTAATGGACAAATATGAGCAATTCTGCAACATTATCTAAAAAATGGATTTCCCACTTTATCATAAATAAAGTTGCTCAGCTTTACACTGAGACATGTATTATGCAAGTAAATTTTTTATTATAAACTCTTCCCAACTAAAAACCCTTTCTAAATTATACGGTTTAGCACTTCAGCAGTGGCTACTGAGTTACTGGACTGTACTGAAAAATCAGTTTCTTATGACAAACTCAAACAAAATAGAACTGACATTATACATCTTTATTAACATTCCAACCCCTAGTTAAAGTAGATATGACCACAAGGAGATTAAATAAATATTCTTAGTTTTGCTACTCGTTTGTACTGGACTAAGCTCCAGGTGTTGAAGCATATTTCTTAAATCTCTAACTTCTAATTTATACAGAGGCTCTACAATTTATTTTCTTCTCATATTTTTATGGTGTAGTCCTCGTTTTTTGAATAATATTTTCAGTTAAAATGCTATAATCAATGTGCAATGCACACCTTGTTACAATTGCCTTCCAACTTTGACTTGCTCTTCTCTTCAGAAAAAACCCCAACAAACCCAAACATAACTGAACAGATGACTTGAGACCAACAGCTTTTATAGAACAAAAAAAAAAAAAAAAAAAAAAACTTGCTTATAGGTACTTTTATTCCCTAAAAGATATGATATGAATAAGCTTCTATCAATCTCACTTAATAAATCTGCCCTTAATTTATCATGACATGAATGTCAGGAGTCCTACATACTGTATTTTTAATTCTTCTTGGATGTGTCTGCAAAGATCTTTGCCCAAAATTAAGGAGCATCTGACTTCTAACTTTTCATGAAGAAACCTGAACTGGATCCTAACACTGCTTTCCTAAGTATGTGTCTTTCTGCCTTTAATGAAGAAAAAGGCATGAACTTTTGAAACTGCCATTCCACTTTAGTGCTGAGAATGAACATCACTACGTAGTAACATCTACTAATAATGACTGCTAGAGAGGCTAACATCCATTTCAGCTTTTTGTAATACCTTTAACTATGAGACAGAGCCAGGAAAACAATGAAAACTTTAGCTATATATAATCTGTATGTGATAAATGCTTTACATTTTTTAAGATCATTTCTTCATTAAGATTGGAGCTATTTAATTCTGAACCTAGAAAGATTCTTATAAAAAAGTATGCATTTAAAATATAACAGTGCCCCTCCATCCATGTAAATTTAAGATACATTGTCCACAGAATCTATGCCAATACTTCAAAATAGGTGAAATGCTATCAGAGATAGGCCAACCTTCATTGTGACATTGCTGCAGAAAGGGTGAAAGGGGAATAATGAAGTAGAAAGAAGGCTACAAGTATTCTTTTGTAAAAATAAATCAGGTATCTATTCTGGTGTAGAGATGGGATGTTAGAGGCATGTTGAAGGCTGCTCTGCTATCACCAGTGTAGGATAAGAGTAGTACAGTACATGTACACCTGAAATCTGCTGTAGCGTGTTTGTGTAAACTAAATGTGCACATTTTGTAAAAAAAAAATAAAAAATAAAGGAAACATGAAGAAAAAAAAGGACCATGATCAATTTTTTTGAGTTGTAAAATATCTGCTGGCAAAAATGCTTCTTTGAAGAAATAAGATTTTATTTTTAAAGCATAGATACATTTATCTTGACTTAATACAGTTCTGATCTCGGCAGAGATCGGTCCTGAACTGAATTTTAGTCAGGCTGTGGTAATTTTAAAAAAAAAACCTTCTGAAATTGCTTTCTTATGACAGACTTTTATTAGTACCCTATGCATCAGCATCTTCTTAAAACAAAATACATCCTTTCCAACAACTTTAAATGCTAGGATTGACTGTTCTTCAGGGGAAAACATTCTGTACAAATTTCTATTTCAGTTAACTCTCCCTCGCAGTGTACTCAAATACAACATGACCCTGAACAGTATTTATTACAAAAACCAGTTAGGAATTATTTTGCAATCAAATTCAAATACATTAATGGACAAATACTGTACCCTACACAGCTTGACAGCCAGGTAAGCTTGTTTGTACAATCTTTTTGCTGTCTTTAACTCATTTTTTTTATAGCTTCCATGTTCAGAAACTTACCACCTTGTCTAGACCTGGATTCACAAGCAAATCCCAAACATCTCTGTACTGTTACTGAACTCAATGCAAAGGGAGCACAGTGTGAGTACTTCAGAGCTGCCTCCTTCATCCAGCTCCCATTCAGTAAGTAACTCTCAAAGCTAATAGGAAATAATTAGCTGAGCAAAACCTCAGCTGTGGCTCTGGGGAGCAACCTGATGCCTCTGCAGTGCATCCTCCAGGCTCTCAAAACAACATGCTGAGAATGCACTGAGTGATTTCAGCTTTGCACCATATGCTGCCTGTTTACTGGGTTCAGCTCCACACCTTTAAAAGCTGACTCTGACCAAGTGTGTGAGGGCTCCCAGTTCTGTGTCTAACCTGGTCCTGATGAACCTAAATGAGTCCATCTGTGCTGTGTCACAAAATAAGTTATATATTCCAAATGCAGCTACACATATGCAATTTAGCACCAAGTTAGACTTTATTTAAGTAATTACAACCAAATTATTTTGCATCACACAAATATACAAAACAATTAAGTACTGCAGATATATTTAATGAAATTTTAATTTAAAACAAAATAAGTAACAGTATTTACCCTGCTTTTGAAATAACAGCACATTAATCAGTGTCATTGTAAGCACAATACATATGCAAATATACAAAGAGAAGTCTTCCATAATTACATATTCACAAACTGCTTGCTCTCCATCATACTGAAGAATTATTTATATTTTAAGAGAATATATCATACCCCAAATAAGTGTCAGTGATATTTACAGACAGTTTCTTTCTAAACTTCACCTTAAAGTACAAATCACTACAGTTTTCTTGTTCAAGAATAGATAGAACAATAGGTTGGAATTTTAGATTTGATGATAGCCACAGTTGCCTGTTGAAGAAAACAAAACAAATTTAAACAAAATAAGGGGCACTAGAACTATATTACTTAGTTATCTTTTCTATTATCAAACAAAATTAAAAAGTTAGTATTTGCTGAGAAATTTACTGTCAAAAGGGCAGAAAATAATGAACTGAGAAAATGCACCATTGTGACAACTAATGCTGGAGAATAAACATCCAAAAGAAGGGACACATAAATTTATACCTGAAAGTGGACATAAATATAGACAATGAAGTAATAAGGATTTTTAAGTAGAGGAGTGATGTTCTGGAAGTGACTTGCAACAAAAGTAAGAATCATGCTTTATAATTAATTTAGAAAATAAATTAGATTAATTGGTTGGATTATATAACATTGCTTGTATCCACAATTTAGGAGTTTGTTTCCAGGTTTTTTTGCTTTATCTTATTACTGTCTTTTTAAAACACATACATAAAGACCTACTCACAAAACAGGTAAGATTACAAGAAATCAGGGGACTGACAGAAGAATTAGAGGTTAATGACTCACTGGATTGATTACATTATCTAGACCTAAATTTTCAGAACATTAAGATGAGACATAATTTTCCTTTTCTTGTCTCCCTTCATATAAATAAAAAACTCTCATCCTCCTTCATTTCTCATGATATCTTTCAAGTCTGTAATACAAACACTGCTACTGCTCTTAAATGAATACGAGCACACACACAAAAATGAGGATGGGCACCTACTGATTAAGGCACACAAGCTCAGTACTGCATGAATGGTCCCTGCTCTTCAGGTTATTCCTATTCTTTGCAAATAACCATTTAATATAACACATACAACTGTTCACAGGGTCAAGAAAGCAAGTATTTTCTCTTTCAGATGAACATCTAAGCCAGTACTGCTCACTTTTTCTCCTTTTCTCCTTTGTGCACAATGTACAGCACAACATTTGGCAAACCAATGTTCAACAGAAGAAAGCTCTGCCATCTATTACTTAAAGCATCTTTTTGATTTTTAGCCATTGCAGATCCAAACTCTGGGTTAACCAGGGTGGGCTGGAATGTGAGTGTCAGATTCCCTCAGGAAATGGCAGAAACAATAAACTTTTAGTGGGAACAGGCAGGCATCATCAGTAACAGCAAGAAGTAACTTTTTGCAAGAGTGAATCTTGTTGAGAAACATATTTAGTCCCAGAAAAAGGAACACCAAGCATGTATCCCAGCCATACTGAAGCAAGAACACAGCAACAAAGCCAGAGATGAAAGCTGTTTTGACAAAATTGTATTCAAAAGTGCAGATTCCTGAATAATCATCTGATCAACTCACCCGTCCACCATGATGCTCCAACTTTTGTAAAGCAACAGTAACTTTTTCTCTAAATTTCTTGTCCATTAATCTCTTTAAAAGCTATTGGAAAAGTAAAATAAAAAGGTCTGTAGCACAATATAGTACAATATATGCAAAGAGGCAATAATAATCTATTTTGTTACTTTCTTCCATCTTATCTTAAAGCCACAAAGAAACATTACTTTACAACTTGTAACTGATATCAAAGTATGGATCTCAATAAAAGCAAATGGAATAAAAAGTTAACTAAAGAGAAACTTATTTTCAAAGAAAAAAGATCTGTTAGCCAAAAAAAATACTTCTTTTTCTTTTAGCAAACAAATTTGAAAGAAATATCCACCTTAAAAAAAGTCAATCTTCAAGAGTTGTCCACACAAAAAGTTAATTTTTTTTCAGGTACATTGAAAGAGATTTATTGTAGTGGAAATACTTCAAAAAAACCTGCTGTAATTTCTCTCTTCTGTACTGGTTGTCAAAAAAGATCCTTTTATTTTGCTGTAAAAGTGCACTTTGCAAGCAGGTTAAAAGAAACCATGAAAAGCCTGTCTGACAGAGGAAGGATGGCTTCAGAATGACTTGGTATAAAAATACTTCTCATAATCCCACTCAAAGCTTATTTAATGAAGACTTCCTTGTGCAGAATTCCCATCTGAAAGGAGTGGGAATATTTGCTTTTGTTAATGTATTGAAATGTTAATGGTTTTTTAAGATATTCAGACTTAAAATTAAAAATTCATTTTGCAATAAATTTTCCTCTGAAACAAAGCACCTGGATGTTTTCTTAAATAGTAGAGAGAAGATTCCCATTATTCTCCAGTTCACATTAACAAGAGTTTTTGGACTTTGCTAGAACTTTTTAAGTCACCATATTATAAAAGAATGAAGGACTCACACAGGGGACTGTATGAAATAATGCTTTTCATGGAACTGCTGAGTCCTCCACAGTATCTGTGCAGATATTACAGTAACATCTCAACAAGAGTACCATGAAAATACAAATGATTTTTTATTACACCATTAAAAACTTACATTTGTGAGTAGAAGCTTAAGATGATCATTAAGAGATGGGCCAACAACAGCACTCAGTTGCACTAAAGCATCCAACCCCCTTCCAAATACTTCATCATCTGCATGGCCCTTCAGAAGGGGCAGAAAGAAAGAAAATCCTGTGAGTAATTTTCAGACAAACACACAAGTTTTTCTAAACTGCAATCTCTGCTTTATGATTGTATGGAGTAGTTTTAAACATTAAAACTACTGTGCAATTGCTCTGTGCTATAATGATACAAGGTTAGAAATAGAAGTACAATATGACTGAATATTAGTCTCTTAAGGCCACACTTAAAGCCAGAGTATATTTTTAAAGTGGAAAACAAAAGCATCCATGAAATGTCCACAAAACTCTTGCATTTCTTGAGACAGCAAAACTAATAATTTAATGTTGCCGAAATAAAAAATCTGGCATGCAGAACAGCTCACTACACTGAGAATTTCAGTATTTCACAGCATCTTAGAAATAACCTTTCAAATGCTGAAATTGAAAGACACCATTTTGGTTACAAATGTAATGAATTCTGGGGAATTTCTATGCAATTCATAACGATAACTTTGAAAGAGAAAAACAGAGGATCCAATGACTTTTCTGCCTCAATTAATTTAGTCCCCTGCCAACTACACCTTTGTCACCTGCCAGAGTTATCAGGCTATTTTCTATTTCTATGATTCTTTTTCTTCTTTATTTCTACCATAGGAAGGTTCTTCTCTACCTGGGACTTTAGTGGTTTACTTATCTTGCTTTCACTTCAGCAGAGAAATAGATTCATAACAACTTGTTTTGGTCTCTTATTAAATTTTAAGTTTATTTATACAACTATTTTTCCTCTCCAGCATCTGGGCCCTGAACATTTTCTTTTTAACTAGAAATCATTCACAGATTATGTAGTAGAAAGCTTAACAAGACTTAATACCAAAACAGTGCAACAATAAAACTTATCAGAAGAGTAAAATTAATTGGACGAAGAGACAAGAATAATTTTTCTAAGTTTGTCTTCAAGATAAACCAAAAATAGTGATAACACATAATTGTGCACTTCTGTCATATCTCTGATTTGAGATCACAATTAATTTTCAAACTTCAAGCCATCTCTGTTAAATCAGAACTGAAATACAGCTAGATTAAAGGACAGCTACTTACTGAAACATAGGGTTCTCAAAGATATGAAAAAGATCCAAAGAGATAACCTTCAAAGCCAATATCTCACTATTTTCTGATGGTGTAGAAGAGTTAAAAACATTTTTAAAAATTAAGAATATGACCTCAAACACTTTAAATGTATTCTTCCCTTTCCCTTCCCCTTGACATATTCTGGAGATGGAACTGTGCAGGGCTGGGAGTTGGACCCAATGATCCTTGTGGGTCCCTTCAACTCAGCTTATTCTGTGATTCTGTTTTACCTTTGTAGTATGTTTTGAATTGTTACATGTAATAGATGAGTATTTATTCCTGCATATCCATTTTCCTTCAGCTCATTTTTGCTTTTTTGCATGTTATTGCGTGGACATGTAAAAAAAAACACCACAAATACATATATTTATTTCTGCTTATATTAAAACCTTTAAGAAAATACTTTAATAAAATTTTCCCATAGTTACTGTCATATAGTTATACAAGGAGTTGCTCATCTGAATTTGTATTTAAAAACATATTTAGCTAATAAACCAAGGCAAGGTTAACAACAGAAAGAGAAACCATTCCTACCCTCCAAACCAAAAGCCCATGCAATAGATTTATTACATTAATATTACCCATGTAGTTCTCACCAGCAGAAGAAAAAAAAATCAAACCCATTCAAATATCTTCATGAAGAGCAAGACATACCAATGCAGCCTTTAAGACTGGAACTAGACGAGGCAACAAGGGAATTGCTTTTTCAGCAGCACCTTCAACCAGAAGTAATTCTTTAAAACCCTCCTTGGAAACAAAAGTATAGGGATGTTTTGTCTCTCTTAGTCCCTGTTGCAAATGTAAAACATGATTTTCTTAACAGTGAGCCTTCTTTTAAATAAAAACACGTTTTACAAGTTCCACATAGCAGCAAGATAATGTTTAGATTTTTTAAGATCAGTTCCAAACATAAAGTACACTAACTCCACCACGTGGAGACACTGGGTACAACTCTGCTCACAGAGTATTCTAATTCATTTTTCTTTCAGAACACTGAATATTGAAACTCACATTATGAATACTGCAAATTCAATCAATATTTGTACTTCACTACATTTAATATAACAAGCCAAGGTATTTTTTCAATAAGACCTTGAACTAGAACAGGCTGTATTTGTTTAAGCATTTGTACCCTGAAGGGAAAAAACAATAGAAGGTGAACTATGGAAGGAAACACACACCACACACCTCTCTATGCAACACTAAACACTTGTAGACAGTACACAGATGCACTTCTAGTGAAGGCCTGAGTGGCAAAACTCAAAGATTTAAAGCCCTGTGGCTGAAGCCTTTTTTCTTAACATAACAGAAGTTTTATGTTACTTTTGGAAATGACAGTTCTGTTTAATGTTAAAAAAAAAAAAGAAAAAGAAACAAAGGGAAAAAGAAACAAAGAAAATATAAAGGGAAAACAGGAAAAAAGAGAAAAAGGAAAAGGATAAGGAAAAAGGAAAATAAGCCACCTCAGTATATGCACTTTATTCTACCTGCGACATTGGATCCAGCATTTATTTAAATACCTGAACCATTTTTGGTGATAAATGTCACAGATTGTTCTGAGAAAACAGAAGCTTCAACACAGTGTATTGTATTTCTCTTCCACAGGATCCTATTTCCACTGTACTAGTTTAGTCTATTGAGAGCATTCCTACTTCATAAAGTAGGCTTTATGTACAAAAATAAACATTCCAATTCAGTTTACATAAGAATCTGCAAACCCACAAATTTCATTCAAAGTTAGGAATCTGAGATGCAGTCTTGCACAGATCAGTATCTTGAAGATTAAACAGCTCTACCTAGCTCTCCCAGAATGGTCTAACTAAAGAACTACAAATAGCAATGTTCTTGACCATTTTCATTCATACAATATCCTCACAAGTGGTTTTTTTTTTAATATTTCTCCAGTAGCTGAGCCTAAATTAGCTACCTTAGATTGTTAAAAGATTTCATTTGCAATTAGGAAATGGTTGCATGTTTATTGTTGCAAGAAACTGAGTTTACCTCTGCCAATGTTATAAGAAGAGGATCAAAGGGAACAGTTCCAGGAGGACATTCCCACTGCAGTTTGTGCTTTACTGATCCATGCAATAACCTATATAAAGAATAAAGTTTTAACAAAATGACATATAATAATACATAATTTATTGCTAACACTATTTGCTTTGAATGTATCACCAATTACTTCATTGTATTCCTACATTATATACACAGTCTCAATATACACTGTTCTCCTTAGTGAAATTACAGGATCACAGAATCAACTAAGTTGGCAAAGATCTCTGGGATCATGGAGTCCAACCTGTGTATATGTATAATGGTCAACTGTGCAATTACACTGAATTCCCAAAATATGGCAGTTTTCAAAATTCTGCTCCTAAACACATCGAAATCAGAAAATAGAAGTTATAAAAATTATAGATCCCTCTCATGCCAACACAGAAGATGTTCCTTTCACAAAGTTACTTATTTTGATAAGTATATCAAGAAACATTTTCCTCAAATAGCAATGAGTAAAGGAAAGCAGTTGAAACTGAAAGATCATACTGGAATTTACTATTTATTCTTAAGATACAAATACATGTATTAATACTATGTATTAATGATTATTTTATACAAGTATATACATGTGCATCTTATTAATGATGACTTATATTTTTGTAACGTAATTCTGCATCAATGTGACAAAACATCATAATATTTATTGTCTAGGCAAATATATAACTAAGTATCTTAAAAATATCTGAAACTATTACTTACAAGTAGTTTTGTTAATATTTGATATGCCTGAAAACTAGAGAATAGGAATAGTCAATAAAATGTTGTCAGATAAAAAAGGCTGTGACATGTCTGCTTATTAAAATGGCACTAATTTTATTATCTTTGTTAGTAGGGAGAAGTAAATACAATTACCTGAAAAAATCATTTGTGACAAATGTTTAGGAAACCAGTGTGCACATACTTAACTATTCTTTAAAAATGTGGCTTTGATATTAATACAGCATAAAAAAATAAAATAAGACCATTTCAAAGGCATGAAAAGTTGCTTTTCACTCTGAAAAGACTTAAGTATTAGAAATTTTTCCAGAGTTGAATGGAGTCAAACAACCTAACTAAAAGATGAAACATGAAGAGATGTATTTCATTTAGTAAAAATAAATACAAACCCAACACACCTGCATGGAATGCCACCTCTAGCATATGTAGCAGCAAATGTGGATGGTGGTTGAGAGTAAGCACCAAACTGTGAGGACAGAAAAAAAAAACATTATTTATTTGTGACAGTAATGTTTTATAGATATTATGAATATGTTAAAACAGAACTTTACCAAAAAATGAACTTAATCATCTGATTCTAAAACAAATAAAAAAAAGAATTGCAGCTATAGAGTGGAAAACTTGTAAGTGATACACTTATGAGAAAACTGCTTTTAAGACTCATCAGTCTGGGGAGTTGTTAAAATTAATAAAAATGTACAGTCAGTGGTCTCCTGATGGAATGACTTTATTTTTCTGTTTTTTTCTTGCAAATGGTAATATTAAAGTATTACAGGTTCTCTCCTAAGCATATCAAGGGGCTCCCACTTCCCTGAAGCTCTTGTTATGATATTGGTAACATGCAGAAAACAGTTCTACTGCAATTCCATCTTGATTTGAGTACAGACAAAAGTATATGGGGGCAAGATGTGGGAGAAACACCAAATATTGGGCAAGATGGTGGGAGGGCACTGGAAATGCACAGGGAGGTTCATACTGGGTGAGAATCTAGGAAGGACACACAGGATAAGGAAACTAGGACCTTCATGCAAGGAAAAGCTAAAATTTGTTTTTTATCATATACATGCTTATTATGCATATGAACTAGTATATTATTTAATGCTGCTTCCCAGATTATACACCTTATCACATGGCATTCAGAAGGAAATACCACCAAATCTCAATTTTCATCTTTGTGTGTTCAAACCTACACTAAGATTAGTAGAATTGTGTTCATGGCTTAATTTTGGTCATTGTGCTACTCCCAAAGAGATTACAAGTTAAAAAAAATGCCCACATTAAATTATTCAGCCTCTGTTTATCAGCAAAGTACTTCTGCATTTAATTCCCTTTCCAAAAAGCCTGTGACATTACTAATTGCCAAATTACATGGCCCAGTGGTGAACTATAATTCATGATTCAATGCTAGTTCTCCAGGCACAGGACTTCCATGAAATAAACAACTCCTTTCATTACTACTCTCCCAAGAACACAAATTTTTCCTGAAGGATTACATAGTCACAGTAACTGTGAGTTTTAAATAATGCTCACCAGCAATTAATTTGCCAGATTTTACAAAGCCTTGAATATCTCCAATATGCCACCTGATTCTTGGCTTCGTTGCATAACTGAAATAAGTTTCTCTAAAGCAGCAGGTGCCAAAGTTTAGAAAAACAAAAAAAACCTAAAAAACCAACCCTTTTTTAATGTTTAGCTCTAAATCTCTTTTTAGGGCAAACAGTACATTAAAAAATAACAGTTACCATCCAAGCCACAATTGCACCAAAACACATTTTTATAAAAATGTAATAAACAATGTTACACCTTCAGGCATTTGAGCTTAGAAGGTAAGGAATGTGTGATTAGTAACAAAAGTTTGATTTCAGTTTAAAAAATAGGACCAGAAGAAGCATGTCCTGCATGCAATTTCATAAAATAAGGAAAAGTCTTGAAACCACAGATGGATTTTAACCAAACACTATACATACTGGATCAATAGTTTTAGGATTCAGCTTGTCACTAGGCTTTGGCTGTGATTCTGAAGAACGAGTCTTGCTTTTCTGTGCTGCAGTCTTTGGTTTCATTTGGATGCCTGATGACATTCTTAGAACATTGCTTCCTACAAAAAAATAACATTAAAAACATAAAATAATTTTCATTCCTGTATGACAGAATATCAAGGGTTAGAATCCCCAGGCACAAAGACTGACAAGAACAAACAATCAAGTAAATCTGAATAAGTGCACTAGGAATCAAATGCTTATTCTTATATATCAGACACAGTGCATGGGATAATTGTAACAGTCTTGTCACTTCATATTTCAAATGCACACATTTCCTAACCTGCTCCTCTTTACTTGTGTTCTTTGAGACCTGCAGCAAAAGTGAATCAGATGCAGTCAGGTGTTTGTTTCTTTTCAGAAATCTGAGCAGCAGTACAGGGTTGTGCAGAAGAGCCCAGAGTCAAATAGAGTTAGGTGCAGTTACATCAGAAGAAAGCAACAATTTGAGGAATGTCCAGGATGAAGGAATGAAGCAAGTACATTTAGGACACAACACCCAAACCACAATCAATAAGAGATGAGAAGAGAAATGTAAGACAGCAAAAAAAGAACACAGAAAATGAATTCCAATTCCACTAAGAAGAATGAAAGTACTTTTTTAAAAAGACTGCAAAAATAACCGTCTACATCCTTAAATACTGATTTAAGTATACTTATGTTCTGTAAGTCAGTGCACCAGCTATGCATCACTACATATGTATGTATGGGTTAAAATGGCCCTAATAAAAAATATAGGTCTCTATTATTTAACCTACCAAATCTGATACTATGATGAATAATATAAATTATTCCTGTGAGATTACAAGATTCCTAATATTAATAAAATTATAAAGAGTGAAATTGCTAGTTCTGAATACTATTAATGTTCAGTAATTTTTGCTGTGGCATATTCTCCATGGAAAAAACCAATTCAGTAAATAAGAAATTAGATTTCTATAGTGAAAAATTAAACCATACAGAGATGAAAATAATAGGAAGTCACACACAGAACAAATATTTCCTCAGGGATGAGCAGCATGCTTGCTGTCCAGCCATCACCCTTGATGACATCTGTTTTTGTTAAAAACATGATTAAATGCCAAATACTGAGTTCAGGATGAATCAGAGACAGATTTGCCATGCTACTTTCTCGCCCTCAGCTCTATCAGCCACCTGCCCTAATCTCTGCCAGACTCTTGCAAGTGCAGTCCTTGTTTAGCTTGGCTCTTCTAACTCTTCCCTCTGAACAGGATTTCCAGGCAGGTACCCTTGTTATCATCTACATTAGGAAATCTTTAGGATTGCTTCTGTTTCTGGCAAGTGATAAGGTCCCAGCACATGTGTAGGTATGTTGTCTTTATGATTTATGGAAAGAATTAAATAAAGTGCCTGGGTTTTACTGAATGTTGTGAAACAACATATAATAATGATTAGCAAATTAGCTAAAGTACAAAGCAAAACTAAAATTGAAAGTTTAAATCAATACTTTTTGACTGATGATTTAATCAAAACTATTGATTCAAATCAGTTCACCTACTCTACATCTTGTTGTCTCTTTCCTACCATTTCCAGAATGTGGCCTGTCTCCACTGAAAGTCTTTTTAAGAGAACTAATATACCAGAGTTAATCAATTAAATCTCTTCAGAACTCACAAACACTTACATGACCCTTATGGGAACTCTTCTGTTTGTAAAATGGAAGTCAAATGAAAAACATTACTATAGAAAGAAATCTACTGATTTTGTATGTCCGTTTATTATCACAAAATTCTAATCACATTAGATTTAGAAGACAGATTTTTAACTGTCAGAAAAGTAAGAATCAAAATCGTTTCATAGTATAAAAATGCCAGATAAGTTCTTGGCAGCAGCAGCATGTATCACAAAATAGTGCTATATCCGTGTCAGACTTTGAAATGTACTACTGCTCAGAATACAGTCAGCTTGCTAATACCTGCATAAATATTTTTCTCAGAAAGTATTTAGAAGTAATTCAGATGTATTTAATTTTTTTCTGTTTTCCACGTAATCAAAATACATTCTAGGGTACGTTAGGTAGCAGTGAGCAGAAAAAGTACTTTTCATGGGGATGTCTCACTCTCCCGAGATGAAAGCTCTGTGTAGTGAGGAGCTGGAAGGGTCACACGTGTTTGGAGAGATCAGACCGCTGCAGCACAGCGGTGAATCAAGCAAGCGACAGACGGGCTTTGATGCAGCAGTGACCCATCCACTGGCAGATGACAGACTTCAAATAAAGGCGCGACACTTTAAGCAGAAATAAGAGAAGCACTTTTAAGAGACACCTTTCAAAGGAGGAAAAGTACAGCCTGGAGTTCTGCTTCTAGAAGTCACTGAAGGCAGGCAGAATGGAAGTCAGCAGGATTTGAAAGGCGAGGCTGCTCCTTACCCTGCTGAGTGCCAGCTCTCCCGGAGTGCAGCGGCAGGAACAGCTGAGGGGCTTCGGGCGCCCTCAGCGCCGAGAGGCTCCGGCGAGTTCACGCTCGGCCCCCGGCCCGGCCCTCAGGAGCCCCGCGGGACATCCAGGGGCGCAGCGGGAGCACGAGGGGCCAACCCGCTCCCCTCGGCCCCTGGGCCGAACCCGGCTCCCGCTCCCTGGGCACGCCGGGCTCCGGGCAGCGCCGTGCCCGCCCTCCGCGGGCTCTGTGCCGTCCCCGGCTCCCCGGGCAGCGCCGGGCTCGG
>VZRX01009996.1:37256-88148 GCA_013398075.1 Notiomystis cincta
ATAAACAAAAACAAGATCTTTCCAGGAAGAGTTGGAAGGTGGGGGGAGGAGAGGGGACAGTGGGGATGGTGCACTGGAGTTGCAGTGAGAAAGAATGCAATGAGTGTAGAAGGGGGGGGAGGGATTAAAAATGAGGATATTGGAGGTAAGATACAAGCAGAACACAGCAATGTTTTCAAAATCGTGTCTTTTAGACTTTGTCTGTTCATAGGTTGTAATTCCTGTAATTCAGACATCATTTTGGTTTTCCATAATTCTACTTTTTGATATGAGAAAAGACTGGGTAAGGGAAACTACTAGAGGCTAGAGAAACTACATAATTAACTAGAGGAAAAGGGCCACAAGGGGGAAGGGAGAGAAGCTTTTGCTCAACATAGTACACCTCTGCAGTCTGTATTTGAAACAGTAGAATATGAATATGTGTATTTTTGAGGAAGGCAAAGGAAAGGATGGGAAAGGTGAGTGTGAGGAATGAGTACCTCACTGCACTGTTCAGCTACAGACTGCAATGCTGCTGCTGGATGCAGCAGAGGTAGTGCTCCCTGTGTGGGTTGGCCAGAGAATCTTGAGCTGATGTCCCTTTGGATGTGAAACTAATCTCAAGAGTAGGTTGAAGAGGGTAGTGGTGTTCTGAAAGGCTAAGAAGGCCAGAGCCTGGAAACTTGGTAGATTCTGCAGGATAGACACTAACAGATACACACAATGGGAGGCAAAGAGGAAACTTCCCAAGAGCCTGCCAGGTCAGTTATTTATCATGAGAAAAGGTATGGACAAGTGGCCAGTACAACATTTGCTAACACCTTCAAGGCTGAAAGGTAATTCTGTTCACAAGAGAACTGTGTATTTAAATAATATGAACTTGCCATCTCACAAAAAATATAATTTCAAAACTATTGCACATTCTGTCTAACTTTTGTTGAATTGAACACTGGGAAGATCAAAGATTAATGCATCATAGTGTCTGTTCATTGTGTATTCAGTCTGAGAGAGCTGAAGAGGGTGCCCAGGGAAGACTAAATGAACCAAGGCACCTGTATATAACATTTCTCATGAGTATTCTCCCAGCTTCAGCCTTTTACCATTCAGTAACACCTTGATCCAGGGATAACTGCGGCATATTCAGTAGTTTTCAATGGATTTCTCTTAGGGGCAGTTCTCCTCTTGAACCTCAGGAGACTTAGTATTCACAGTAGCCTGACAAGGAGTCGTGCAGCTCACCTTCAACTTTTTATGGGTTTTTTATGCTATCAACAAATTTTACTTCTTGTCAAATAGTTTTTCTGCTCAGGATTTTTCAAGGTTGCATCATGAGCAGCATAAGTTTATGTCATCTCACATATTTTAGGTTTTTTTGAGTGGATAATGAAAAATATGATGTCACTTCTCAGAATCTCAATACTATCTCTTTATTCCTAAAGCCCAAAGTTCTTCAGATTTTAACTTTTCTAGACATTCTGTAGAATTGCAGTTAGTTTAAATTGTGGCAATTTTTGTAATCAGGAATGCAAATCACTTCAGTCTGCAGTGGGCCAAGTGTGTGCTTTTTTACTGTCAGCTGGTTCACACTATACATGGAAATTTTACTGCATATGGAAAACCCCACAGTGTTTTTCCTGTCATCTTCCTTCATTTACTATTTCCTTTACTTATTTACTTCTTTTGCTACTCTGAAAATAGATGCAAGTTTTGGCCAGGCCACTTAAGTCTGCTTCCTGTTCTAGGCTGACCTCTGAAATGCTTCCATCAGCCACTGGTTGTGTAGATTTCCATCCACAAAACCGAAGTGTCACCATTTCCATTACTAGCCCAACCCAGGAAGTGCTGTGCCCACTGAATATATTGGTATAACATATTCTTGAGAGCAGTGAAGATTCAGTCCTGCAGTATTATTCCATTCTGTGCATCCATCCATTTTATTTGGCATATATACGATTAATGTAGTTCTAAAATGAACCTGTGAGCACTTCTGGTGTGGAATTCAATCTTGCAATCCAGTACAGCATTCTAAAGGTGACTTCAGCAAACAGTGGTGTTGCAATTATGGAAAGCAAAACAATCAGTGAGGGCTGAGTAGTGGTAAAAGCACTGGTGTCCTTGCACAGTCCCAAAAGGACTGTATCTGTTAGAACAACTACTGTGAGCATTTCCAAGTCGTGGAGAAAAGCAGTGATTTGTGGGAGAAGGTTAGGTCACCAAGTGGAGATTTATTGTTTGGTTTTGTTTATTCTGATTAGATACATTCTAGTTTGAATAAATATTTTAATACTTTGTGATTTTTGCTGAATACTAATACTAAAGGGCAATGAGTGCTGCATGAGTGGTTATTCAGAACTTACATTACTTCTTTAACTCAAAATAAATAATATTTTACCCCATCCTTCTTCACTAAAGTGTGATTTTGCACTCAATGGTTTTAATGTTCTGGCTTTAGATAGCGACAGTAGTAGTTAGAAATTTATTTAATAGTTCTTAAATCGAAGAGGCAATGACCATTTAAACCTACTCTTTAGTTTTTGTTGTTTAACTGGTGTTTTACTTATGACAACATGTCAACCAGTAATATTTCATTTCTTAGTACTCTCAGACACTGGACCTTGTGACAAGGAGAATGAAAAACGTCCACTGTTTTGACAAACAAGCACCAGATATTTTATTGCTAAGAAAAATCTCTTTGGCTGAATCTTAGAAACCCAAACATATCTAGGTATTCTAGTTTTGATGTGTGTGCTTTTTAAAATCCACTGATTATTTCCTTCAGTTTTATAGGTTCAAATACTATCTCGTGGAGTGCTGCTGTTTAGATCTGATTATTATGGTTATTAGAGAGATGCCTCTACCCAAATTAAGGTGCAAACCACACCATAGGCTGAAGTCAATAGCACAGATTTTAGT
This sequence comes from Notiomystis cincta, assembly GCA_013398075.1. Taxonomy (NCBI): domain Eukaryota; kingdom Metazoa; phylum Chordata; class Aves; order Passeriformes; family Notiomystidae; genus Notiomystis; species Notiomystis cincta. The sequence continues at coordinate 40,149 of VZRX01009996.1, forward strand.
TAACAGTAAATGTGAGGTAGAAAGAAATAGAAGAAAATAGAAAAAAGTGCGAGAATGAAGTAGAAAGATATCACCACCCATGGATCAGACAGTGTCCCATCGGCCTCTTCTTCTGTTCTTCTCAGTGGCAGGGATTGTGAGGTCACTCAAAACTTCTCACCACTTAAACATTTTAGCAAAAATATGAATCAATTCTCATTGGCTACACAGTTCTCTTGTTCTATTGGTTAAATGATTCCCTTGTTTCCAATGCTAATTAGCCCCATGCTCAGTCTTCCTCTCTTTTGAGTGGGTGGGCCATGGCCTCTCCCTGTTGGACTCACTCAGAGCTGATTTCAGCACAGTTGCTGAGTTGTTTTCTTTGTGGATTCTTTGTGTTCATTATCAGTGCTCCCCCAGCTTGTTTACCTATTCCTAATTTGAGATAATTGGACAATAGTACCACCTTTATCTCATCTCAAGTTCCAGTCAGGTGGCTCAGCTCACTGCCCAAAATTCAAGGAATTCACTGAGACATATTCAGAACGGGCTGTGTTTGGTGGTCACAGATGAGCAGTTGCTTCTTTATGCAGTTTGCCATAGTGGGCAAAGTCCTTTAGTGTTTGAGGCAATTATGACCTTTAAGTGTCTGCTGCTTCCTGACCACTAAGTAGAGCAAACCCTGGGAGATGGGTTTTGAGCATCAGCTGTGCTTGGGAGCCTGTGAAATTGGGTATAGAGCAACTACAAATGTCATAGTGCTTGTAGAGCCAACATGGGTCCAGAGGAATTGGACCGTGTGCCTGCACTGCCCTGAGCAGGAGCTCTGGTGTTAATAAGGCCTATGGACTCATGCCAGCAACTACCCAACACTGCACCCCTGGACCTGACATGATTAAAAAAAGGATGGCAAGAAAGCTGCATGGTGCCACACAGTCAGCAAGAAGCTGTAGGAGTTCATTAACTCTCATCAAGGTCTGACTGGGCTTATTAACTGCAGCTCAGCACTGTATTTCTTAAGTTCCTGGTGTGCAGGCTGTAGGTACAAGAAATCCTCTGTGCAATCTGAAAGTTCAATTGTTATTTTAATAAGAGAAAATTCTTATTTTTGCAAGATCCTGAGATATTTCAGACTTAAAATCACACTATGTAGTATGAGGCTTTCCCAAATTAATTCCAGCTGAGCTGGTATAGTCTTCACAGCAGTAACTTTTTTGCCAATCACTACAGTGGTACCTCTGCCCCAGCAATGTTCACCCAGCCTCTCAGTCTGTGAAGTTTGTAAGGCTCCACATGATCCCCTATTTCCTCGAGTGCTTGGCTGGTGCATAAACAAAAAGTGTGAAGATACCATAATCACTAAGGAAACTGAGAGGTTCACCATGCTGAAGAGGTGTCAGGTCCAAAAGCACCTGTACAGGCATTTTAACTATGGATGTGCAACAGGTTCTCTGTGGAAAACAGAAGCATCAAAAAAGCAGAGGTGACAATCAAATCTTCAGTGACAATCTGTTGGTAACAAGACACTGGAAACACATCAGGTCCACAGAAGATTTAGAAAAACAAGAAAGGAAATACCATTCCCAATGACTCTCTTTGGAGTACTGTTAAGAAGTTAAAGCAGAATCATTTGGAAAATGAAATTGAGCTTTAGTAAAGAATTGTGAAAAGTGCTTATACTGGAAATATGAGCCACAGAAGTGGCTAGAGCAAAACAAAAAGAGAAGAGTTTTAGATTATAAAAGAAAAGGTTCAAGATACTATTAAGCACAGATATTTGGATATACCTCACAACTACAAAATAATTTACAATAACAAGACTGAACTTGGGCAAGCTGAATAATGTCATGTGACAATTTTACTGAAGGAATTGTTTCTGCACAGTAGAATACAATAAAACTGATTCTGCCAGGACCAATTCAATGCTGTTATGTGCCCTCAAGGCACCATTTATACTCCAATAAAGGGAATTTGTGCATTGAAAATTATTATGTCCTTAAATCACAAAAATTCCCTGCATTTTGTACTTGGAAAACTACAAAATTACTAATTCAAGACTCCTCCACAGAAAGTTTAGCAGTAGTATTTTTCATCTCGTCCCAAAGATGTGTTACTGGGTTGGGATTGTTTTTTTTTTTAGGATCTTTGTGAAGGAAAAGGCTTTGAGGTAATGAAAGATCTTTCATCAAAACAAAAGAGGAGTCTTTAATGAGTCACTCTTTAGCTCTATTGTAAATATAGTGGCCCATTCCAGATCAGTCAACTTCTTCATCAGCTTAAAAAGAAATTTCAAATAGGGTAAATCCCAGATTCTGCCAAAACTCCATTTGTTTGTTTATTTTTTCTTATTTTGACTTGCCAAGGGTTTGTGTTTGACTTGTTGCCATGAATAAAACTATTCCTCTTTCAACAATGGGCTCTCTGGGAATGGTGTGGGAAAGCTAATCCCATTACACAGCTCAGAAATTCCCACTCAGTGGTGACCCAGGACAGGCAGCTTATCAGGCACTTAGCAGAGCTGTCAGCTGGTCAGCTCAAGCGGGATATTCTTCTTTGTGAAGTAAAGCAGGCCAGCAGGAGCAGTAGTAGGGGTTTGTTTGTTTGTTTTAAGTAAATAGGACAACAGGGAACTTCTACATCCTTGACCTGAAAGTCATGTTCTGTAAATACAAGACGTTAATGGTAGAGCATAGTACGGTGTCATTAACACACTGGGCAGATGTGTTAATTAATTTATAATCCACAGATGAGTCTCCCCAAGATGCTGTGTCTCGAGACATTTCCTCTCTCTCTCTTTTCAAGGGTTCAGACTATTCAAATCCTTTCCTAGGTGTCTCTTGACAGAATAGTTTTCCTTCAAGGGAAGTTGATTTCAGATTCAATGATGCCTTCATATTTTTGCTCCAAGTGGTGGCATCTTGTGACACCTCTAGCCACGTGGCTGAGGTCTCCTGATGATACTGAAGGGAAGATAAATACCTGCAGAAGGGCTTCTGGTTTTTTGCTAAGGTGGAAACAGAGGCAGTGCGGGGCCTTGCTTCACAGTAATGAGGTGAGAATTTGCTGGGGATAACAAGATTATCCATAGAAACATTAAAAAATGCATGGAAAAACATACAAGAGAACCTTGGGTTTGGGGAGAGCAAGATTAATACAGAAGAGGAAAATGTGATTTTTTTTTTTTAGCATAACTGTGTCTTTGACTTTTGAAGCCATCTCTGCATGAAGAGGAGGCTGCACCTGGTTTGCAAGCACTGCTGTTGTCCAGAAGCCCAAGCACTGCAGACTGAAATAGAATAGAGTGGCAGATTGAGCCTAATTCCAGTTTTATTAGTGTTGGTGTCTTAACTGATTGTCCTAATTGTTCAATTAAAGCAAAATGTTGTCTGGTTGTGGCTAGAAAATACCACATTGTATTAGAACTCAGAAAAAATTAGACTCTGGTCATGGTACAGCTTGTGGAAATCTTTTTGTGTGCAGTTATTGCATTATTTCCCTGATATTCTCAGTCTTTCTCTTTTACCTCAATGCATGTATAGTGCTTGTATTCAGGAGACATAAACCAAACTGTGCTCATGAGAGTTTTGAATGTCCTTGTGATGACAGCCTAACCAGAAAGTATAGTGGCTTAAAGTGTCATTTAGAGAATGGCCCTCTTAAATCCTTCTTTTAAGAGCCAATGCATTATTTATTTTTTTTAAATCTCCTTTATTTTAACCAATTATATTACTTCAGAGCAGTTCCCATTCCCTAATGCACTTTTCAAGATGAGCCAATCTTGTAAGCTAGGAGGTGTCATCATTTCCCAGTGCCAGGGAAGACCCTGAGGGAGCTCAATGATTCCACAGACCAAGGACTCTACAAGGAATTCTCCTTCTGCTATAGTTTGACATTTGTTTGTTTTCATAGATTTTTAACCAATGCCATGGCCTTCCATGATTCTGAGTTTCTGATGGGTTTTTTTCCTGTTTTTTAATTTTTTTTTTTTTTTTTGCTTATTTGTTGTTTGTTGTTGTTGTTGTTTTGTTTTTATTTTGTGTTGTTGTTGTGTACTTAGTACTTAGACCACATAGCATAAAAGGCCAACAAAATGAAGCTGTCTTAAGAGCACTGGGGTGTGCCACCTAATACATGCTAATGGAAATTAGGATGCTGAACTAGACAAATATGATCTGTGTTTTAGTTTTGCAGGTTTTTTTTAATTGCCTGTTACTTCATTGCCCAAGGTCAGTCTTGTCAGACAAGTGGACCAACAGTTCTCTAGAGTAACATAAAACCATTAAGTTGCTCTTTGATCTTGCACCTTCTTTAGAACCTTTTAATCAATTAACCATGAAGCTACTCAGCTTGTCTTATTTCCTGCACATAAAACTACTCTGGTCGAGCTGACACGTTACTACATTATAGATCAAAGATCGAAGGAAATTTCACATCCAACCAGGATAATTATATGGAATTTTTCTGAATCCATTATATACATTTTCATGCCTCAAATAGATGAAAACCAGCATTTTGATCTAGAATGAATTAAAGGATTCATGTGTATTTTAAAGATTGGTTAAATGGGTTTGTGCATGATTGACCTTACACAAGGTGTGGTTAGATTTCATGGCAATGTTGCTGAGCCTCAGCTGTCTGTCTGTCCTTTGAAAGTGGCCACTACTGATAATAATAGGAAACATGACACAGTGTAACATAAGCACTGATCTCTTGCTTAGGATACCTTTAAATAAAAAAGATATTTTAAATGTATTGTAATATGATAGAGGTTGAAATTCTCTCAGCTCAAAAATAGAATTTTGATAATGGAAAAAATTGTAGGTTTAGACTTGTGTAGGGCCACACTTCTGTGATCTTATTTGTATTTATAAAATGCTTTTTTAATCAAGAATCAGAGATACCTTCAGTATTATGTTTTTAAAGATCTGTGACTGCTTATACTCTTATTTTCTAGTTATATGGGAATGAAGGTGTGTCAAAATACATATTCCATTCCTTCTGGCCAAATACTGGAATACACAAACAACTTCAATCAGCTCTTCATTTGAGCTTCTCCCTAAGTGGGACAGAGCGTTACCCACACCGGTCCAGAGGAGCAAAGCAGCTGCTCATTCAGATTTTGCTTAAGGCATATTTTGCACAGCTGTTTCTTGTGGGACTGGTTTGCTCCCCTTCTGCTTGCTGATGCCAAAAGCAAAGATGGCCTGGCCCAGATAAGAGTGTCACCTGGTGCAGGTGCAGTGGTAGCAGGTAGAAATACCAAGAGCCAGCACAATTTCCGAAGAAAAATACAGCCCAGTAAAGGAGCATTTTTGGAAGGACCCATGTTATGAAGACATATTTTGAATTTAGACTCACTAGGCTTAGAAGTAGATAGGAAATAGGAGCCCTTAGAGCTTCTATAACTCACATTGTTTCCACTGCTAAGTTTAAGCCACACTCTCTTTGCAAGTCTCTATTGATTCTTCTGAATGTCACACTTCCTTTAGCTAAACAGATCCCTGCTGATATTTGTCTTCTTCCTTTTAAGTGGAATTAAAAGTGAATGAACAAGTTTGTGGATAGCATGGATAAAGTGCTCTTTGATAGATGTTCTTCTTGTCTTCTGAACAAAGATGAGTACATTCAGCTCCTGATACTAAGGAGGAAATATTTTCCTCAATCTCCTTTTATATAAATCCCTTATTAAGGTCTAAATGGAAATTTACCAGGAAAAGGAAGGATATTTGTGAAGCCTACTTTTACATTTACCACTGCAGTATCTTTTTCGTGCTGGATTCAGGATTCAGTGGGGTGCTTTCCTTCTGGGATGTGAAAAGACACAAAAATCCTAAAGGAGTCAGTAGGAGGTTACGCTTGATTTTGAGCGTAAAGCAGGCCAAGCTTTAGTCCTTTGTTTGTTTTGTTTCTACCTCCAGCTATAAATCATCCCAGATTCATCAAACTGTTTGCAAAGCTAATCCAAGCTGGACCAAGTTACAGACTGGACCAAGATGTAGGTTTATAGTAATGCCTGAAAACAGGAAAGACTTTACATCAGAAAGGAAAAACTATCTGGTTTCATTACATGTGGCTTCAAGTTTCATTACAAAAGGTTTTACATGGCTTTGATCCTCTAATTTGGCTAAAATCTGAAAAAAAAAAATAAAAAAAAGAGAAGTGATCTCCATGTGCACACAGCTATTTCAGTGCATGCATGTGACTAAATTAGATATGCTGTACCCCAGTGAACCACAGTGTTCCACACAGACATGCTGCATTTAAATGCATAGAGTGCAAAGTCAAGATAGATTAGGTCAAACCTCCTTGCTGCCAGCTACCTTGAATTCTTAATCATACCTGCTGTTGTTCAGAGTTGCTCAGGGGAACCAAAAAGCCTGAATAAGTTCCTATCCTGAAAAACAAACAAACAAAAAGTATGTACTTTCTACCCTTACATATCCAAGCATATACATACACTAAAGATTTTACAAGAAGAATCTGTTTTCCATAATGCTTTCTTATGGAGCCACAATTAAGTGAGTCTTTAAAAGAGGGTACTAAAGAAATTACTTCAAGAAATGACTTCACTAGAAGCAGTTTTACTGCAATAGTACTCCCTTAATTCTATTTTTTTGGTTACAGACCTCCTGTCTTTCATTTTTGTTTGCTGTTTCTGAAGAGGAATTGCCAATTCTCTTCGTTCCCCTGGAGCTTGAAGACAGCACTGAAGAGCAACCTCCTTTCCCACAGATCCTCAGCATCACTAAAATAGGGAAGAAGGGCACAGCTCTGGGAGAGGGGCACAAGGGTTTTCCCAAAGTAACACAAGTGATTGCTCCTTTAGCCAATAGGCTGCAGGACAGACCACAGTTCCAAATCCAGGTTTGGTGTGCTGAAAACTCCTTTTTTTTTTAGCAGATAGGAGTTGCAGTGGCTCCAGGCCAGCTAAGCTGGGTTTACAGCTGCTTTGCATCACTGTAACAGCACGAAGCAGCTTGAATCTACAGTGAATCTGACCCTAGATGTCTTAAATCTTTAATATTTTCTTCTGTCTCATCTAATACTGTTGTTTTCCTGCATTTTACAAGTCTGTTAATTAAAATATGAAATTCAAATGAACTGTGATCACTTCTGCTAAAAGAACTCATTCTCAAACAGCCCTTTCATGTCAGCATGAAGTAGGATGACTTGTGTAGCTGGTCACTATTTTCTGGGCTGTAGGTGTCCTTTCAACAAAAGTTTGAAAATACATGTTTGTATTTGTTACCCAAATGCAATTGCAGTAGTTAATTCCCTTGTGAATTCACTGCCTAACATTTTGATACAGCCAGAGCTGTACCTTTTTAGCATTCTTATTTCCCAGGCATGCATGCCTTACCTATTTGACTGCTTATTCTTTGTTCTCTTAGGAAAAAAACCAAACAAAACACCCAAACTGGGGCATATTTTCTATTTGTAGTGTTTGCATGTGATTGCTGAGCAGATTTTCAGCGAGTGCTAAGTCTCTTTACCCTTCCTTTCAATGAACCTGGTTATACTTGCTTTTCAGGATGAAAACCAGGAGGCATCATTCTTCATGTCACACACAGACTGGGAGTTTTATTTCTTAAATGTTTTGACAGCCACAGTTCCCACTGATTGGTACTAGCACTTTGCTGGAAGAGTTTAATAAATAATACTTGATTTTTAAATGCCCAGATGTTAATTAGCTGGAGAGTGTTCTTTCCATCACCAGCATGGTGTTTTGCCCTGACTGGATGCCCCAGTTATCTTACGGAAGGCACATGCAGGAATGTGACTGCTGTGACTTCTGCAAATGGGAAGGAAGAAGTGTCATCTGGGAAGGCTGTGGGAATGGAGGCACAGTCAGGCCTGGAGTAGGGTGGGTGGGAAGGGGGAAGCAAGAAGTGTCTGGAGAGAAGGCGTGAATGCCATGGGCTGGTCTGTGGTTTGTGATAATGAATGATGAGCACTGTTTTGATCACTTGGGACTTAAACATTTTTCTTCTCACATTTAAGCTGCTTTTCGAAGTTTCTTATTATGGTTGTTTGCCTTTTTTATTTATTTTTTTTTAATTTAGAGTAATATTAATCTTTTTCTGCAGAATTGTGTGTGCTGTGCCACATGATCTTGCTGTGGATATTCTATGTGTCTATGTGTCTTCTGCAGTCAGTTTTATTTACTGTTGACATTGTCTCATGTTCTTACCTTTCCTCTACAAAATAAGTATAAAACTACACAAAAATGGGTCAACTGTTAGGGAAGGAGATCCAGTGAAAAACAAAACAAAACAAACAAACAAAAAAAGAGACAAGAGAACAGGCAAACCTCAGACTCTTTAAACTTGCTATTTCAAAACAGCAAGCACAGGTCAGAAGCTACTCCTCTTATTGCTGTTACCATAGCAGAAACACATAAATGTGATTAAATAAATAAAGCTAATCAAGCAAAAGAAGCAAAAGAAAAAAAAAACCCTGCAGTAAAACCAGCTCAAGTTAACCTAGTCTCGGAGGACTCTGAAAGAAAACATACTTCTAAAGATGTTCTGTGAGAGATTTTAGGCACAGCTGCAGGAAAAAAAAAGGTATCCTTTTCCTCTCTCTGGAAGCATTAAATCTGTTCTGGAAATTAAACAAAGTCGACAAAGTTTCATAGAAACAACAGATTGAAGCCTAGACTGTTAAAAACTATGAGAAAGAAGAAAGGCTACTGGAGAAAGGCTACTGGATAATTTTAAGGAACTTTAATGTCAGAATAAGCAACCCGGACACATTAATCCTATCTTTACTTGTCTCTTGTGATATGGAAAGTATCCTAAAAGGAATTTAAAAAAAAGTAAAAGTAGTAGCAGACAGATAACAATTCCCCTTGTCTAAGTCTACAAATCCATAAAAGAAGTAAGTTTATATCACTGTATGGCTGTCAGACTATTTCAGAGGAGCTAGTTTAACATCTTCTGAATTAGAAAGGCCATGAAAAGGTTTTATTTCTGTAGCTGGATGTATAACCTTCTTCTTTAAGGCAGGTCTTCCAATCCCTCTACAAATGTTAATGAATACCTAAAACAGGAACAAAAACCCCCAAAGCTTAATTTCCTGTATGTAGTAGAAGGCAGTGACTGAGAGTACTGAGACTCATGTAGAACTAGGGGAGTTTACCTCTAATCTGGAATGAAATTAAAGGATGGAGCTGTAAAGACCAGAAAACACTAGTACAGTCAGCATTCTGAAATAAAGTTGTGGTTCTGGGAGGCAGTTTTAAAGCCTGTTCCCATGGCTAAGCAAAATTCCTGCAGCATGGGTGTCATGCTGTAGAGCTGGAGCGTATTTGCTGGGACTGTGGCTAAGCAGAAGTCTTGCTGCTCAGTGAGGTGACTGTTTTTTCTCAGTTTGACAAATGACATGCAGCTCTGACAGAGTACTTCTCCTTTGCTGGCCATCACCCCTGCGGACACTGGCCAGAACAGCAGCAGCAGGAACATACCCTCCAACTCAGATTTAATCACATGGAGCCCAGGAGACTAGTGAATAGAGCTGTTAACTCTCTGTTTAGTTTGCTTTTCCCATCTGTGTTTTATTAAACTGAGAGCAAGATTTATTCACTTTTTTAAACATCAGGATCTGTTGTTGTCCAAGATGATGGTTGATGTTAAGGTATACATACACAGTTTAACCTGGCTGAGGGCCAAAGAGGCCTATGATTTCCAGCCTAGACAATTTATTTACAGAAGGACACAAAATCCCTCTACTCTAAAATATTTTAGAAAGGATGAGCACAACTTCCCACTCTCCCAGGAACACAATACATAAAGAACATAGTGAAAGAACAGGCTCTCCAGGCATGCAGGCAAACACTCCAGTTTTACTCTACTCCTGACAGCCCTGACATTGTCACAACTACCAATGATTTTCTGATTTCTACTCCAGGAATCTTAAATAGATTGGAGGTATCAGCTCTGTCTATAGATACTTCTAAAAGCCAAGAATCCTGACTGGCTCAGCTGGTGAACTGCACTTGATGGGAACTGAAATTATGTGCCAGGCTCTCCACTGTAAGGTGGGACAGCTGAAGCACAGACACTTGCATGCTTAATGAGCTACTGCAGGAATAACACTTGCTTCAAAGGGAGGAGAAAGGAACCAAAAGATGGGACTTTGAATTGCTTTGAAAAGATGCACTTTTCCTCAAATAATAGGGTTAACTCAAGAAAGAAATATCAAGTGTGTGTTTGTCAGAACTGTAAAGGGGTTTTTTTCAACACAAAAGTTTCAAGTAGCAACAGATAAAGCTCCCAAAATAGAGCTTCAATACAAACAGCCCCCAAGACTTGACAGTTTTCCAAAACTTCTGGGCCTTTTCTTCTTAACAGCGAGCTCCTTTCCGTACCATACCACTCTCTCTCTGAGTCATCACCTTAGTCACCACATCTTAGTCATCCTCCTAGCGAAACACAGTGAAAATCCACTTACTCTTGGGCCTTGCTACCATCCCTGCAAGTACACTGTGGATTATCAGGTCTGCCAGACTTGTCATTTCCAAAACCTCTGCATGCTCCTCTTTCCAAGCAAACGCCTTCATAACGTCCTATGAGTGCTATATTGGTTGTGGCACCTACACGGAGCATTCTCATATTACAATTCTTGTGATACTAAGGCTCATGGTATCCCCCTATGGCAATAAAAAGGATTCTGAAGGCAAAATTGTTACTACAATGGATCTTATGAAATGAACTGCACCTCTCAAAACTTGTTCATAGCCAACCATTGGTTTGCTTAGAACAGTGTTTTCATCCCTCAAATATCCATTTGCCCCAGAAACATTAATACAGACTGCAGAATGTGGCTCCATGTGTGATAGCTGCTGTTCTGAATTGACTTTCAATGCTAACAAAAGAGCAATGACTTTTGTTAGCTTTATTCAAGAATGGTTTTTTTCATGCTCTTTCACAATTTTGCAATCTGTGAGATGACAGTAAGAGCTGTGCATAAACCAGTACAAATTAAGCAGTATCATGTGTTTTCTCTTTTTTACAGCTTTTAAGAATACTGGCAGAAAATGATGGAATCTCCAAGTTTTATTTTTCTTAGTTTCTAATGAAAGAAGAATTCAAATTGTATGCAGTGCTAAACTGAAGGTCTTGGTCACTATATTGAGTTGTATCCTTCAGATCCAATGCATTTTATGGGTTTTATTTAATATATTAAAAGCAGACTGTGAGAGTGATTCCTAGAGGAGGTAGCAGATACCTAAGGAGAAAAACCTAATCCTTAAGCTCTGTGTTAAAAGCTGCATGATTTATGTTTTTAAATGAAAAATTGTGTCTGGAGTGTTCTGCAGTGAACTAAATTCTCCACTGTGGTAGTGATACCTAAACTGACAGTTCCCTCAGATCCCCATTTCCCTTTTGGGGAATACAGGTACAAGGCAGCCTATTACAGCAGGATTACAAGAAACTTGATTTAGGTTTTGGAAAGGTCTTGGGGTGAGCCACCCCATTGAAGAAGTTATCTCTTGTCATGCCCAGTGGCAGTTTGTGATGCTTGAGGTGCTGAGAAGGGGGCCAAGGAGAGCTGAATCACCACTTGATGTAGGTGCCTTGTCTTTCTTCAGAGGGGCAGGTGACAAAGCTGGGTTTGGTTTTGGGCTGTTGAGTGGGTTTCTTCCTTTCTTTTTTTCCCTCCCTCTTTTAATTCTAATGGGGTTTTTTGGTTCTACTTGGAGACCACAAAAAATCCCTCTCTTGATGACCTCAAGATCACCAGTAGCTGCCAGTACTGCTTGAATACCATTGAAAAGTTCATCTTTCACTGCCAATATGAGGACAGAAAGCAATCCAGCTCCAGATGCAGGGACTTTGAGCTCCAAAAGATCTTTCCATATCCAAGAATACTGTTTAAGGACTGCTAGGCAAAAATGTCTTCTTTCTCTTCAAAGCTAGCCCTGTTGACAGCAAGTTTTTTAGCAGTAACAGAAACTGCAAACAAGTTCTCATACCAAAGGCTGTTTCATTGGATATTTGGATAAATTCTAAAGTAGACTAAGTAAAATAAACACAGAACTATTTGTAAAATAATATATTAGAGAAGATAAACCTGGTTAACTCTCATCCCATTCAATTGCTTAAATTTAAAATACTTAGTCAAAGAATAGTGAAAATTAATCCCTCTAAAGAATCAAGATTCTTGCTAGAACAACTGTCAAATTGCCATTTTTATAACCATTAAAGTATTAGGATAGACTCAATTTTCCTGCTGTGTACTTTAACTCTTTTCTTAGTTTTGCTGTAAGTTCATCTGAGTTCATAATGCACAGACATTTTCAGATGTCACTGCCTCTAGGTGTAATAATCCCAAATCAATTCCTTCTTTGTATTTTAAGCAATGAATACACTAGATTTAGGGTTGGGTTTTATTCTGTTTTTTACCAAATACTCTTTGCAACAGATGTTTAATTAAAGGCTGCTAGACAATTTAAACTTCTCAGAAGAATACAAATAAAAGCTGTTAATGAAGTAAATATCTGTTTAATTTACAAACATCAGTAGCATTACTGATATCAGTCCAAATATGACAAAGCACACTGCATTACACATGTACATCTAACTTTTTTGTAAAAAAAATAATAAAATAAAATTGAAAAAACATCTGCATTTTTACAGGGTACCCTGGGTTTTACTGAAAGAAGAACACAACCCACTATTGATTACCAATTCTACATTATAATTTAGCAGCAACATGTTAACATGGGGAACATTAGGGCAGTAAAGTAGTTTTATTATTTGGGGAAAATCACAGTTTTTGATAGCACAGCCTTCTTTTCTTTTTTATAAAAAAGGTAAAGAGCTCCATGGGAATATTAATTTATAAAGATCTATCTTCTAATGTAATTTTCTACACGCCATCATATTTTCTGTAAGTACTGTATATAGGGAAAATTAACTTCTCTACAATTGCCATCTAGTGTAAAGACATTTTCTGTCATATATTACAGGTTCTTGAAAGGTGTCCTGAATATCTGCTATAGGTGAAACTGCAAATTGTCACCACTTTCTATTCAGTGACACCAAGTGGTCAGATTCTAAGGAAAAGTAAAAGGGAATGGACAGGAAAAAACAGACTGAAAACATTTACCCCAAGACGACATGCTACGTTAGTTCTATTGCAAAAAAATCCTGATTTTTAAGTCCTTTAAAAAAAATTACAAAAATACGGGGACAAATATAAATTAATATATATTAAAGCATTGAAAAACAGTAAAAGGGATGGCCTAAAAGGGTTAAGTACAATGTACTTTGATACAATAAATATTTCTCAATGAAACCCAATACTGTATAGAGTTGTTTAGAACTCATAGAAACAGAAATCCATATTATTACTAATTTATTCATCAATAATCTATTTTATCATCCCCGGAACATTTATATTACAAAAAATTAATACTGTAAAAGGGAAGATAAACACTTTTTTATGCTTCTTTTGCTAACATGCTGACAAAAAAGTACACATCATCAGGAGATTTCAGGATTATAGTATATTCTTGTATCTCCCATTTCCCATTCATTAAATGAGACCTCATCTTCTCAAGATGCTTAATAATTCCAAAAGACAAAATGTGTTTCAAACAATGGTTATTTCTGTATAATCTGATTCTTTTTGCTCATAAAGCTTCCTCATCCATAGGTAAGTGATTGGTATGGTCTGCCAAGACAATAAAATGGACTGATACGAAAGTGAAAAACCAAGCCTCGTGTTCTGGTCAATATTTCATCTCTGAGCTGTTAAGTTGAAAGTCACATGTGTGTAGTGTCAGTGTATCTTCAGCATGTTATAAAGAAGAATCCATGTAAAAAGCAGTTAAAGTTTCCCATCTCTGCTGCAATGTTACCAGGTCTTTTTTTTTTTTTTTTCTTCAAAGCTCCTCTTGGGTATGAGAAGTCTCAGTTCAAGCACTTGAATCTTTTTTTCAATGAAGAAAAAAGTCTTTATTCTCATAATAAAAATAAGTCTGTTCTGTATTTTACAATATATTTCAAATATTTCCACTATGAAGCATTAATTAGTCCGACACGGTCAATAAGTATACAACATTTTCAAAAGACAAGTGTGACAGGGACACTTAGGAGGGACAATTTGTACAGCCACACTTCACCACCTTCTCCACCTCGTCCACGAACGAGGAGCCGTCAGTGCACTCGAAGGAGTATTTCCGCCTCTTGCTCCGCAGGGGCGCGCAGCACTGCCCGGCCGGACACCCGCCTTTACATTCTAGTCTCGAGACCTTCTTGGTCGTCTGGCACGCAGCATAGCCTTGCTGCTTTTGGTAGTAATCTCGGACTCGTTCCCCTCGACAAGAGACTTCTGTAGGAGACAGCATTGCAAAGAAGAGGCACGGTGTTGAGACACGGGCCAAAGAATGTGTAACGCAGGAAGATGCTGTGTTGCTATTTGCAGTTGGGATTGGTATTTTAAAGTTTGACCCAGACCCCGTATTTTTAAACTGGTGGTTCTACCAAATGTAATTTGATTAATGCTGGGTTTCATTCCCTATACCTCCTATTTTCGGTAAAGCTTATATTATGTATATGTAAACCATAAATACGAAGCTATTACAATGACAAGAAAATTGGAAGCTTAAATCTTTTCCTCTTTTATAAAAATACACATCTTCTGTTCCAACATTGCTTGCAGCTGGTTCTGTTTACCATAGGGAAATGTTTCAGAGAGCATGCAATTTAATTTATTAGACTTGGAGTTTAATATTATTCAAACTCTTATTTAATATAAGTTACATTCCGCTAACTTCATAAATTACTGAGGTATAAAGCCAGCTAAAAATGAGACATCTGTTAAAAGTTCTACAACCATATTCTTCTATTCACATCTATGTACAATATAAAATAAATGCCATCTGGGGTAAGGGAAAGAGAGGGAGAGGGAGGGCTTTGATAGACAAAGGAAAAAGAAAAAGGTAGGGGGAAAAGTCATCCTGTTTTTATCCATCTCACCTGCATAATTCGCTGTGATAAATCAGTTGAAGCTGAGAGGTCAAAAGTAGAGTTTGTGATAAAACTAGGAGCAGAATCATTGGATTTGGCTTCTCAGTTGCAGAAGGTAGAGAAACAATAAATACAGAAAGATACAGCAGGTAAAAGGTAATAGTTAAATATAGTAAAAATGTGTTTCTGAATAAAGGCAAGAAAAAAAGAAATGTTTTCACAGCAAAACATTTGATGAAAAAATCCTCAAAATGTAAACAAATTCATGGGAAAAGCTTGATTTTTCTCTCATCAAGATAAATTCTTATGGTAGAAAAAAAAGCAACAAATGTGCGTGTTGTGGAAAAAAAAAAATTGGTCATGTTTTTGGGTGTTCATGTGCTTGGCTGTTCATGTTTTACTACAAAAGCCTATTTTTTAAGACCACAACAACATGGATTAACTTTTTTTACCTTTATCACAACTGTCCCCCGTGTATCCGCTGCCGCACTCGCAATATGGTTTCCCAAGTCCTGAAAGCCTACATTTGCCATGTTTACACCTGATGGATTGGCAGGGGTTAAACAGCATTTCCTCTTCATCACAGAGGACTCCCCCATGTCCCTGCAGGCATTTACAACTGTATGAAAACGCATTGATCGGCAAGCAGGTACCATGCACACATCTACAGGGGAAACAAGCCCAAGAGAATAAAAATAAATTATTCATCAAAGTTCAGGCTAAGCAACATTAACTACAAATACTTTGGACTGTACTCAGAAGAAATTGCTTTTGTTTCTAATGGACTTTTTCAGCGAGATGCAGTGAAGTGGTTTATAATTGGTATGCAGGTTTACACAAAACAAGCTGCAGTACAGAACTCTCACCAGAAAATAGCCACTGTAGATGTGTTATGGAAAAATTTTACAGGCCACAGTTACTAAAAACAACATTTCCTGTCCACCTAAATTTTCAGCATGCTTTTGAGAAGAGCACAGCAAAATCAAGGCAAAGAAAAAAGAAACCCACCCGAAACTCTGGTTTGTGTATCATTTAAAAGAAACTCCATATTGTCACTCATGATATATGGGGCTCCCAGCACAAAGACAGGTCAGGCACTTGCTAAGAGAAACTATTCTGACTCAAGCAATGGTAGTTTCAAGCAGAACATGTGCTTTCCCTTCAAATACATTAGTCTGCATTGCCAACTGCAAGTAGCAGGGTCTCGTAATGTCTGAGGCAGGTCTGTGCTTCACTGCAAGGCAACAGCACTCACAAAGGATTCACACCACATCTCACACTAGATGAGGCTGTGCATTATCAAGTCTCACTCAAAGTGATTAAATCTCCCAGTTGAGCTTTGATAAACATTTGTGGCAGGTTCCAATCTTGTTGTTAAGACAAAAAAGATTGAAAGTTAATCTGCATCTGCTAAGTTTTGATGTACAGTGGTAAGGGAACACACAGCTGGTCTTCCTTCTCTTTGACAGAGAGGTGGTGTTTCCCAAAAGGAAAATGCTTAATTAATTGTTCCTAGGTGAAAGCTGAATATTAGGGGATTTCATCTTCTGAAACTATCACCAATGACTTGAAATAAAATTACTTCCTTTTCCTCCTTTGGTAGCACAGGGTCAATAACTTCATTGCAAAAATAATGTTATTCTCTTTAACTGTTGTTTCCATACAAAATTTTCTGTCTACATACTGTTTCCTAGGGAGATCACATTGAAAATTCCTCTGTGGGGAGGAATGCAATTCTGACATACAAGTCACCCTTCCTGATGTTTCTGCTCTCTCATGTTTTTCCTCTCTACTGTAACACCCTTGAACTCACAAGCTCCTTAGTATGTTATGACAGCCACCTAAATAAATGAAAAAAAAAGATTAAAAAAAAAAATCCTATTTGATCTAAAATAAAATAATTTGTTTCAATTTGAACACAGCAAAAATTCATCTAAAATTGCATGTCGTTGTAAAAGAAGAATTCTATTAAGAGCAATATCTCATTTTGAAGTTTTTAAGGCAACATAAACAGTTTGGGATCAAAACATGCAAATATAAAACTAATGGGTTAAGAACCTCCAACTTCTCTATTAGTCTGTATTTTGAAGCAACCATGTTCTCTACAAAAATTAAAAATTCCTGTGGCTGAAGTCTGATATTCCAAGACTGTTATTAAGCAATTCAAAATGGAAGGCTTAGACAGCATCACAGGGCAGATAGCTTTTGTTTAGTTTTCATTATGTTCAGCATTTGATCTTTCCACCATTTATAAAACATCCACTTTTAGGACATCTGATCTACAAAGTTACTCAGGTGGCACTGAGATCCTGTCATACTCTATACAGGCTTTAGATATCAAAGCAATCTGTGTTGAGATCTTTGGTAAAGTTTTGCTTTGACTTAGAAGATGATTAAATTTTAGCTAATGCCAGCTCTCATACTTTTGTTTCCACCTGCTCTTTGAAGCTCTAAATTTCATCTTCAGACTGTACTGAAAGGAACATCAAGTTAAGTGCAAACTCTTGGGCACAGTTTCATCTCATCTAATTTTAGGTACCTGTGTCAGGCTCTCAAGTTAGATGTATAATTGCCATAAGCTCCAGACACAGGCACGGGGAGAAATGAGCTTATCCAGAGGGTGATTAGACAATTTGAGGTCTAATTTATTCTTTTGAAATGTGTTTATTCCTTTACTGACTAGAGAACAAACTTTGGTCACTGTATTTTGTATTCAAACACCTACGTGTAGGTAAAATAAATATGCTTAAGGCTTTTCATGATGTGCAGGGACCTCTAAAAGTTCACCTACATTTTTGAAACAGAGATCACAGTGACAATTCTGTTGCTCACAGAAAGCAGGATGTCAAACTGTATTGGATGGATAAAATGCATCTATTCAATAGACAATTTAGAGATGAATCAAGAAATACAGAATTAAAAGCCCCAGGTACTAAAGAACAACAAAGCCCTCCTCCACTCCAAATAAAAAAAAATTGGTTTGACTTTCTCTCTTAAAAGCTCACAGCACTGTATACAGCTGAAACAAACCCAAGCTTTCAAGAGCAAACAAAATATTAACACTCTGCTCACTTACTTCTATCTTTGATACTGCCTACATCTGATACTGATAAGTAATTTGCTGCAAAAAAAGCACTGTTTGAGTGCTAATGTGCACAGTTATAAGAACCTATGAAGAATTTAATATTTCAAGGACAGTTTAAAGAAATTATATGGCTTTTCTTATAGCAGAACTTGTGGGTACAAGTTTGATGTTATTTTTTAATCCTAAAATACTGAAGTATAAAGTCGTATTTATATTTTTAACCAGCTGTGGCTACCCTTCTTTAAAGTTACTGTGAAAGAAGACAGTATAAGAAAAAGACCAATAAAAAATGAAATGCTATAATGATATCCTTCAAAACCTGACTGCTTTAGCTCTGGGAACAGTTCAAAACTTAATGGTACTGAAAGAGTCTATAACCAATATAATGAAAACTGTGTTGTAAAGCACGCTAAGTGCTGTGTAAAACTTTAAAGGGTCAGATTCTCCACACACTATGTGAAAAGATGTTTAAACACCATTTTATATGGGAGTTGAAAATCATCTTACTAGAATCTCTTAGCAAGCTTAGGCCACTGGTCCTTAATAATCAAAAATTACATAGGCAAATGCAGCACTGAAAAAGCAGCAGCCAAAAGATCCAAGCAGGCTTGCTTTACCAAAAAAGATAAAGATGCTTGCCAAGCTGTAATAAGGACAGTGGTAAGGAAATAGAGAATGACCTCTTGTTGCCCAAGATCAATAAATATGGAATAACTTTGAACTTCTGAAGTCTCTGATCTTCTTGTGCTGGGAGTCCATGAACCCAATTGAATCTGTCTCTACAGTAAGTTTAAAACATGAATGCATGCATCGATATCAATAATGTCATATACACAATTATACATATCTTTTCTCTCTCCACACATTTACATACATGAACCTCTCTATAGACACATATAAAATATCTAAACTCAAATTTTCTGCTGAAATCAGTAAACAGAATTAACACACTCAGACTGAAACAGTTCACCAAAAAGATCAAAATCTATTTTCCTGCTAAAACCTGGGGTACTCTGAAAATATAAAATATTAGATATATCCATTGTATCATTTTAAAAAAATACAGTAGAGAATATTATTATTATTACTTAAAAACACAGTAGAGAATATTATTTAATAACAATAATGATTATAATAATAATAACTATATTACCTCATTCTATACAATTGAAAATAAGTAAATAAGATTTTTTTTTTCATTTGCAACTTCTTCAAAATTATTTTTGTGCCAAGGGTCATACCCACAGTTGCATCAGTGCATCTCATTACAAAAGAAGGCCTCACAGAAGTATGTAAGAGTACCTCCCAGGCTTTAGGCAGAACTTCAGTGAGATGTGTGAATCTGCTCCCCTAAACTGGGGACTTTCCCTTATCAGGTTTATGGAAAGAATATATACTATAACCTGGATTCTGCTTTCACTTTTACATGCCCAGGTTATGTTGCTTCTTGCAAGTGTGAACTTGTATGAAAAGAATACACATAACAGGAGACTTATATGCATATTAAGCTCGTGTTCTCTCTTGAGCAAGGACATACTTATTTCCAAGACACGGGTCGTTAGTTTGTTGGTCACAGAGCGGTCCGGTCCATCCTCCTTCGCACTCACAGGAGAAGCCTGACTGGCTGGTGGCATGGCATGTGCCATGCACACAAACTTTCTTGTGACAAGGCTCACAACCTGGCAGAATCCCCACTTGCAGTGGCACGTTTCTGAAGTCCTGGAGTTCGCTGTTGATGTACAGGTTGCGGATGCAGCCATGGAAGCTAGTGCCGTTCTGCCCTGGGGACTGGCGTAAAGCTGCTATGTTATTTTTCACAGGCATGCCTAGGAAATTAATAATAGCAAATAATCAGTGTAATAATATCACAGTTTTCTATACTGTTCTCTCTATTTTCAAAACACTTTTAAAGGAATGCTTCTTAATTAGTTATTCTTAGCTATTCAGACTAGAAACATGAACAATAATCTAATTTTTTGAAATTGTCCTCATTGTCAAGCATGCATGTAAACCACTTTCAAACCTGTAAGTCTCTAAGTCATACTTAAGAGATGAATATAAGACTTCATCAGACAGGAAGCTCAGAGCTGTGAAAAGATCAGCTTTGCCTAGTTTTGACCTAGTGCATTTAAATATAGGATAGCACATAGTTTCTGAGCCCCCAAAAAACAAAAGTTGTTGAAATTTAGCAGCTGATAAGTCTTTTTTTTTTGTAAGCTAAGATACTCAAATCCAAAAGAATTTAGTAGGACCAGCTCATCAAAATGGAGCTGGCACACACATTTCAAATGTGAGGTTTTGCTATGGAAAGTTTCTTGAAAAGGACAGTTTAACAGGTTGAGGTTCCAAAACGAAAAATACTTTTGTTCAGCATGTCTCAAAAACACATGAATAAAATAAAACTGAAAGACATTCACAGTTTGCCATTACAGTCTAAAAGAGTCTATAATAACAATAATTCAACATCAAACTACTTATGTGTATAAACTTTTAGATAATGCAAATGTCCCCAATGTTGACCATTTTCAGAGTAATTCCTCTGTTACAGTCTATAATTGTTACAGGTGTAATTAGCACAGTAGGTGTATGTGATGAAATTATACCATAATGATCATTCAAGAATAATTCAGAAGGAACATTACTATTACACTTTTTCTTGTAGACATGAAGTTTCTTCTACTCCTACTTTCTGCTTTTTTTTTTTACCCTATTGCCAACATATTAGCCTATGGTAGATAGTCCTTAAGATACTACTTTCTAATAATGAATACACAAATGCCTAAATGAGTCCCTAGATTCACAAGTAAAGGAAATCAAAGTGCACTGAGCATTAGAAAGGATCTGTTTACCTGAAAAAAAATATTGCTATTAGCTGTATAGGTTTATTCGTAGACAAAATCAACAATTTTCATTCTGGTATTTAGATAATGACAAGAAAGCAGCAATGTTCTGCACAGTTGTTCCTTAACCATATAAACTGATACTTCTAATAATTTTCTATATTACTCTGAACAGTTAAGAGTCATACAAAAATGCTGTGCAGTCTAATGAAGTAGATGTGCCTCTCATTTAGAGGTTATTGCAATTTCATTTGGCTAGGCTTCAGTGATTACAGAAATTAACAATATTGTATCCATATTGTTGAAGAGCCTAATCTTCTTTGACCTAATCAGTAAGTATATTGGTTTGTGTGGCCAAGCTTTGGGTAGCAGGGGGGCTACAGGGGTGGCTTCTCTGAGAAGCTGCCAGAAATGTCCCCCATGTCTGAGAGAGCCAAGTCCAGCTGGCTCCAGGATGGACCTGGCAGGCCTAGGCCAAGCCAGTCAGTGATGGCAGCAACAGGAGATCCTCCAGGCACAGAGATCCACCTGCAGCCCGTGGAGGAGACCCGTAGAGGAGTGGGAGGATGCTCAGAGAAGACTGTGACCCCATGGGAAGCCTGTGCTGGAGCAGGCTCCTGGCAGGACCTATGGAGAGAGAAGCCCTCACTTGAGCAGGTTTTCCTTGGACTTGTGAGCCTGTGGGGGACCCATGCTGGAGCAGACTGTTCCTGAAAAACTGCACCCCATGGGAAAAGAGGGAGCCACGCTGGAGCACTTTGTAGAGAACTGTCTCCCATGGGAGGGGCCCCACACTGGAAGAGGGGAAGGACTCCTTGCTCTGAGGAGGAAGCAGTGGCAGAACAAACGTGATGAACTGACCATAACCCCTATTCCTCATCTACCTGCACTGCTTGCAGGAAGGAGACAGAGAATCAGGGGAAAAAAGTTAAGCCTGGGAAGGAGTGAAGGGTGGAGGGGGAAGGTGTTCTTTAAGAAATGTTATACCTCTCCTTATCCTACTGTGATTTGGACTGGTAATACAGGAAATTAATGTCTTCAAGTTGAGTCTGTTTTGCCACATCAGTAAATAGTGAGGGATCTCCCCCTGTCTGCATCTCAACTCATGAGCTTCCACTGTATATTCTCTGCCCTGTGCAGGTGAGGAGGGGAGTGATAGAGTGGCTTTGGTGGGCCCCTGGCACCCAGACAGGGTCAGACTGTAAAACAGGCTTTGAACTGTTATATTAAAGGAATCAGACCACAAACAATCATGAATTTCCATTTCCTCACATCTACTTGCCATTTTCTCAAACCAGGGGACAGGGCAGAGCCATCAGGATCCCTCCACCTTACTGTCTCCCTTGAAAGCCACACTCAGCTAAAGCTCATAGAAAACACTTGAAGTATCTCAGCAGAATAGATGCACTGAACTTACTCTTTGTGAAAATAAAAGGTGTATAAAACTAAGCACACCAATGCAATACTAAACTAGGTGTTGTACTTGAAAGTGTCAGGAAACTTAGATGTGATTTCTGGGAACCATATAAGCATGTATGTATGATACCAGAGAATAGGCTGTGTATCACACATGATTCAGAAAAGTTTTTGTCTATATTCTCTAATAAGGAAGACATTTGGAAGCATAATGCAAACATATGCATGAGCTTTCAGCCTATACACTTTTGCTTCTTCTCGAAAGCTAACAAATGTCAAAGGCCACAGTGTATGTAAAAGCTGCTTATACTCTTTAGCAGTATTTCTTAGATAATTTTTATATAAAGATTCTTTACCAGTTAGGAAAGAACTGCTGTAGAAATAATGCAGACAATATTTGATCTATTTTTGGCAAGGTAAGAGAGTAGTTCCCACCCCCTTTTGAGCTTTTGGACACTGAACCTGACTACAGGTAAATTACTGTTCAAGAAGGCAAATGGTAAGAACCTCTCTTAAATAAGAGTCACACAGTAAAACTGTCAAAACAAGTATCTTATTCTAGAAGCTGCCAGAACAGAGCAGGCACAAATGAGAAGCAGCTGATACTGTACCTGTCTCAGAAATAGGGACATCCATGAAAGAAGGTGCCACTCTCAACTAGTAAAATATGCTCTAATTTCTGAGAGAAGAATGTGAAGTATCAGTGATGTCTGTGACTCCTTTGAAGAATTTTTGAGAAGAAACAGATTGTCCCTTAAGAATTCTTATAAAAGCCAAGCACTTTCAATATGATTTACTGAAATTTGTTATGGAAAGATTGAAAAATATCAAGCACATGTATTCTGACCACACAAAAGAGCCATATACTTGGAAAAGGCAAAAAAAAACCCCAAAAGGTATAAATTGATTAGCTCAATTTTCATAAAAATAATGTTAAATTACTCCTTTCAAACCAAGCTAAATATTGTGACCATAGAGTAACATTAAAAAAAAAAAAAAAAAAAAAGAAATAGGGGGAAGGCAGGGAGAGATGGAATGAGAGGGAATGAGAGCACACACTGTACAAGGGCTTGCTGTCAAGTCTGAATTTCATCCTGCCAACTGAGGTGATGCTTATCAGAAATGCCATTTTAGCAGGAAAGTGGTAAGAGTAAGTGTAAGCTACATGATGATTTAGGTGTCAAACTAAGACTTTGGCAAAGATAAAAATACTGCATAAAATCCTAGTGAGAATTTAAGTTTTTAACTGATGGAAATGTGTGATCAAATTTTCTAAAAAATCTAGATATAGTTGGATAAGAAAAAAATTATTGAATCTCAAAAAGATGGGTAATATAAAAATACTAGAATGAAAATTATCCATCTCAAGAATTTTAAAAATCATAAACAGATAAATTAGAAGGATAGGAAAGTTTAAGAGCTGAACATCAGCCTACTGGAGTTTCTTCCTTTATTCTGTTACAATGTGCTTCTATGATTGGTTTTCACTATTTTCTGGACCAAAATTTTCTATGACAGAAGAAATAATTGTTTGGAGCCTGAATGCAAACAATTAGAATAAACATGGGACCTCCCTAAGGAACATGCACTAGAATGCAAAAGTCTGCTGCTCTTAAGTGTCAAACTACTAAGAGAAAAGATTATTTCTAAAAGTTATTCTTCTGATACTTGACGATGCAGATTAGTATGATTCTCCTGATGGAGGCACAGATCTGCAGGGTGAAGAAGCAAGGAAAAGAACCACATGTCACAAATCAACATCTAGTGTTAAGGATGTGCCCAAATTAAATGTTTACAGCTGGCAGTCTGGCCTCATTTCATCAAAAAGTGCTTATAACAGGAGGATTATTGTTCTGCACTAAGCTCAGCTTTCAAGTAGCACAATTGGCCTCAGCAGTCATTAAACAAACTGATGTTGACAATACATGTAAGCAAGCACACAGTGTCCTATCAGAGTCTAGGACTCCTTCTTCCAAGTGTGGCATAGGACACCATGTAAACAGAAGTGACACACAGGAAAAATGCCATGTGCTTCCACAGGGCAATCCTTGTTTGAAGGCAGCAGTGCATCATACAAATGTACTACTGGTAGCGTTATTTTTTGCAAGGAAGCAACATGCTTAAGTCTAAAAAGCTTAAGTCTAAAAGTTCTCAGATATAAAGGAATTATTCAAAATGAAAAAGAAAGTAAGTATTCTTTTTACAGAAAGAACAGATCAGAAGGAAACTCCTTACATACCTCATGTAAGAGTATATGGTTAAACTAAGTAGGACATGAAAATCTGTAGAATTTAAGCAGTATTTAAAAACCATGCTGAGTCTCTGATCACTAAGAACTTAGACTTGCTCTCAAGTAAGGAGGCACTAAGTGTTGGCTGAATTTTCTGATTTTTACCTAGATTGCACAGGCCCATCAGAAATCTAGCAGGAACTGCTAGTTAAAAAAATGTGTTTGAACTCATAATTCTACAAAGAAAATTACATCAAATGATCAAAATTTTTCAAATACTTTAGCTGCACAAGTTAAACAAACAATTAAACAAACAATTCTTTTTTCCTCAAAAAAACAAGAACAGTGAGGCAACTGTCTGGGCACATTCTTACCTAGTGTCCTAACACCTATCAGCCCTAAGCAATAAGATCTCCAGAAATAAATTATACCTCATGGCTTTATACATGGCTATAATTTCCTGCAGGTATCAGTACAGGGAAATACAAATGTAAAACGAGCAAAAGAGCTACCATTCTACACTTTCTGAATAGGCATTACAAAATCTTCATGCAGCTAAACAATGTTAAGCACTTTTCTTCAGTATAATAAAAGGCTAAATAACAGCAGAAAATGACAAAATTTTACAGTCATAAAAAATAAACATAATTATAAAAAGCAACCAGTGCAGTTTGAGGACATGTTATTTCTTAAACTATTGACATTAACTCCCAAAGTTTCATCTTAAGGTCAATGAATGAGTCTCTTACCATGTGTTTTTTAAAGCATGTTACCAGAGTAAATGATCTATAATACCTCTAGTAAGAAGCAGTAAGATCCTCTTACCTCCTACATACAGTGGAGAATCAAAATTCAGAGTAGATTGCTTGGATAAATTGGTAATTATCTTGGGGCTTCCTCCATCAATAGATAAAGATAGAATCTGATCCATAGCTAGCAGCTCCACAATGTGGAAATTGCCATCATTAATTGTTTCCACACTGCAAAATAAACATTAATATTAAACAGTTGATGGTCTGGTGAGAACAGTTTTTTACCTTCTTCCCCTTTAAGAGTCAATACAGTTCCAGAATAGAACTTCTCTAGGAACATATTCTCCTGAAAATTACATTTTAAGCAAAGACATGCACATATGCTTAAAAACCAATACAATATAACATCCCTTCTTCTGCACTGATGATGACAGGGCTGGAATACCTTTTCTGTGAAGACAGGCTGAGGGACTTGGGGTTGTTCAGCCTGGAGAAGAGAAGGCTCTGGGGGGACCTTATGGCAACTTTTCAATATTGAAAGGGGGCTTATGAGAAAGACAGCAAGAGACTTTCTACCAGGGCCTGTAGTAACAGGACACAGGCTAACTTTTAAATTGAGAGAAGGTAGATGTAGATCAGATAGAATCTGTTAAGTAAAAGAAGTGACAAAAAGAAAAAGTTCTTTAATATGAGGGTGGGTTAATATGAAACACTGGGACAGGTTGCCAGAGAATTTGTGGACCTGTTATTGGAAATGCTCAGGATCAGGTTGGATGGGGCTTTGCACAACTTAATCAAGTGGAAGTTGTCCCTGCCCATAACAAAGAAGGTGGAACTAGGTGATTGTTAGAGGTCCCATCAAACCTACACCATTATGTGATTCTAATGTTACTTCAAGTTCGTATTTGCATGCAAGTCTGTGTGTATCCTACATTTTGCAGAGTATTGGGTTTACATATCTTGTAAGTGTGAAGGCCTGAGTCAACTCCAGTGATACATAAACCTACTATTTCATGGAATATGGAACTACATCTAACTTTAGACAAGAAAAAATCATATAATTGACCCAGAAAGCTCCACTGACACTTGAAGTAAAGTTATTTGCATCTTTATTGGGCATGGCTATTTAAGTGTGCTCAGCTCCTAGCTAGTACAATAAATACTGAATTCTTTTGAATACGGTATTCTTTTTTTTTTCTTGTCTACATAACCAGTTCCTTCTGCTTACTAACAAGATGTGAACTGACTAGTGGGAGAATGCCTAAAGATTTTCAAGGTGAAAATGCTTGTTTCAAGCTTGGTGCTTACACTGCATAAGGAAGCCTACGCATGTTATTAGGCACAAGGGATGGCTGCCCTTTTCAGCCTCAGTATCTACATAGCAAGTGCTTAAGTGCAGGAACTACTCTGTGCCTGAACACAGTTTAAGTACATCACAGAAGGAAGAATGTAATTACTCAGTTCTGGGACTGAATATATCATTGTACTTGCATAACGTGTAGTCCGTTTTCCACTGGAGAAATAGAGCTGAATTTATGCATGGAAGGTGTGAGCTGCAGTCCAGAGACCAGACATTAAAAGCATTCCCATGAAAGCTTTTATTTGTTTCAGGGCACCATCAAATAAGTGAGCTTAATCCTTTGAAAAAAGTATTTAAATGAACAAATTGTAGGATAGCCTGAAATGGACAGTCACACAGTCAATTAGCTCTTCACATTGAGAAAGCAGGATAGCTGAAAGGGATTAAGTTCCTACATCTCAAGGCAAAAATCAAGCAAATTACCTTAAAACACCCTTAGTGATGTTTTAATTAACCTAACTGCTTTTGCCCTGGAAGAGATCAGCGGCACACATGGTCGTGCACAGCTGTGACACATTAAATAGCTTCTTAGCCATTTATTACCTACTCTGTCAACAGCCTCTGCCCACTGTGGGTCAAGGATCTGCATGGTAGCATGTGTGCTTTACACAAACCCAGCTCTGTGTGAGAGTGCAAACACAGGACAGAGCAGACACTGGCACAACAAACACTTTGTGGGAGCTGGCAGGAGGGGGACTGCCAGTTTCCATGGGGAAAGGAAATGGTCAGGGTTCATCATTCCTGAAGAGGAAGATTTATTCAAGGTGTCAAGAAGTTTGTTTGTCCTGATCAAGCAATATAAAAGATGGCATGATTTTTACTTAACATATTTCAATGAATCCAGGCAAAAAAAAAAAAAAAAAGTGCTAAAAAATCAAAGTGTGTATGACTTCTTGACTTCAGGAAGCAAGAAATCCTAGTGTAATGTTCTTGTTTCAAGGAAATTTATTTTACAATTTCTCAATCTTTCACTCAATAGTATTTAAAAGAATAAGAGCAACACAGAAAATGCATTTTTAGAGCAAGGGGTCATTCCAGGGATACACAAACCATAATGTGTAAAGGGAATGTGTCTCTGATAAGAGTGATTATTAAAAGCCTCTGGTTTAAACTGTTTTACTGGAAAAAATTTACTGCAGAAATAGGAGCCCTCCTAGGTTAGGGTGGTTTAAATTGAAGGAGAAATAAACTCAAGGCATATCTGCAATATTTCCTGCCAATGCACTTACATTACTTCTAGCCCATTTCCCATTGGAGATACGAGAGCTGAATGCATAGATCGTAATGAAAAGCTGTAAGAAGAACTGATTTAAGGCTTCTGGTACTCTGTAGAAGCATAATGATCTGGGAAGATATAGTCCCATATTTCCAATAAATATATGATGAAAACTAGTTTATAGAATGAAAAGAGGTTTTTTTTTCGTTTGTGTAAAAACCAGTTAATATTTAAAAATGGTTGTCCAGACAGAACAAAACACAAGTAGATCAAATTTTTCCAAATAACCATCTCCAATGAATGAATATTATTTTTTGGTCTCTGCAGTGCCATTATCTCGTTTCTCAGATTGACTGACAGTGCTTTTGGGATGATGGTTCTTTCTGCAGTCAGTTCCCATGAACTGGGAGGGAGCAGGCAAACAAAAGGGGGAGGACTGAAGGAAGGACTGGAAACATCCCAGGAGACAGCTTTAATATGTTACAAAGGTACAGAAAGACAACATGCAATGAATGAATAAAAAGAAGGTAAAGACCTTAAATAGGGCAGGAAATATCACAAAGATCCTAGGAAGGTAAAATGGTAAGAACTGGAAATGATGAAGGGATTAGAGTAAAATGTGTAAAAGATTCTGTGCTACAACACACTCCTTCCTAGAACCTGAAATAGAACTAAAACAGTACATGATTTGTAGAGCTATCACTAGATGCACATATGTACCTATGTACAAATGTGGAAATACATATATGGCTTCCAAAACAGAATCATGAAAGTACAGTATCTTTTAGGTAAGAAAAGACCTCTAAGATCATCAAGTCCAACAACTAAACCAGCTTTGCCAAGTCCACCACCAAACTGTGTCCCTAAGAGGCACTTCTACACTTTTAAATACCTCCATGAATGGTGAGCACACCACTTCCCTGGGCAGTCTGTTCCAATGCTTGATAACCCTTTACATGATGAAATTTTTCCTAATATCCAATCTAAGCCTCTCCTGGTGCAACTTGAGGCCTTTTCCTCTTGTCTGATTATTTGTTACTTGTAAGAAGAGTCTGACCCTCACCTGGCTACCATCTCCTTTCAGAGAGTTTTAGGAAAAGGTAAGGTATGGCCTCAGCCTTTCCTCAACTGCAGAAAACTTCATTACAGTTGGACTATTGCATGATAGTTTTCAAATATCTCAGAAACTCACCATCAAGCTTATTTGAAATGAAATGGAGTTTAATAATAATAACAACAATAGAAATTAAAATAGTAACATAAAAAGTGTGTATCTGCTTCACTAAGCAACTATGTCACTCTATAACACGTCACTACTCTCCCATCCCTTTCTTCACTACACTTGCATTCTTCATTTGTCACATGGTTCAAAAGAGATGATCAACTATGTAGGGGAGATGCTTCTTATTATTTTCTAACAGTAATCTAATTGGAACTGTTAATTGGTCACTTTGTTATTAACTTCTTCCATGTTTATGTTGGTTTTTTTTTCCTGTGTGAGCACTGTTTTTCAATCTTTCTCTAGAAAACTATAATGGAAAAGTGTGAATTGTCAGTATTTATCATATTTCAATAATGCCAGAGAAAGCATTAAATTTATAAGAAGGAAATATATGCTTTGAAAGGCAAGAGGTATTCTAGAGAGATTAAACAAGTGGGAGCCAAAATAACTTGAAAATACATATGACCCTCACTCCTATTGCTTCTTATTCTCCAGTGGATATATGTATTGAAATAAAAATGAACAAAAATAATTAAACCCCTGAAAAAACAATCTAAACTTCTTGTTTATCCCTAACCAAGAAAGAAAAGAAAAATAATATTATTTTGTTTTGTAGCAATTTGGAAAAGTGAAAATTTATACAATTGAAATACATATACTATTTCTACATGTTTAACCATTTCATGAAATCATAAGGAAACTCTTATAAATAGAAATCACATTTTAAAAAGAGGGCAATCTTAAGATGCTTATTGGGTATGTTTTTTCTAAACAACTTTATATTGTATTTTATAGACTATTTTTGTCCTATGGAATGCTTTTAGTAATCTGCTAAAAAGATAGTTCCCTTGGTGCTATTACCTAACAGTCTAACATTGTTTCACTGCTATGTATACTTAAGCTTTTGATTTTGTATTGCCATAGGAGTACAATAATTTATAAAAATCATTTGTTTTCACTGAAATGTTCCTAATAGAATGCAGAACAGTGTCACTGTTACAAACTCTAGAAAGCAAATATACACTATATATAATTTTACAACAAAAGGTGTAAATAGAGCAAAAAGAAGATTCAAGGAAAACTGACTTAATGCTTCCCTTTTACTTCTGAAAGTAATTCTAGCATCAAGAGGACAGTCAAGGCCAGGAAGTGATGGCTGTTGTCTTTCTGCTCACTCTTGAAATGACTGTCTGCAAATTCTTGTGAAGTTACATAATACCTCCCAAAAAATCAGGCGGTATTTTTTCAGAGAACCAGAGAAATTTGTTTTATAAAAATAAACAACTGAAAAATTATGCCACAGAAGCAGGTGTGGATTCTTTCTCTTAATGACTTTGGAAGCAAAAGACATTTCTTTTTCAAAGAAAAAGTGCCTTTGGTCAGAATCAAGTNGAAGAGAAGAGAAGAGAAGAGAAGAGAAGAGAAGAGAAGAGAAGAGAAGAGAAGAGAAGAGAAGAGAAGAGAAGAGAAGAGAAGAGAAGAGAAGAGAAGAGAAGAGAAGAGGAGAAGAGAAGCTTCTATGTAATTTCTGCTTATACAGTGTAGTTTTTAATTTTACTCAGCACATTAGGAAATTATTTGGCAGTTACAGCAGAAAAAACCCTCCACTGCTATGTGTGAGCTTTACACGAATGTTCTGATATAATACTCTGCTGAAAAGTTAACTCTTATTCTGTTTTAGTGCACCAAATAATATATTATTTGTTTGACATATCTGCATTAGAATTACTTGCCAAGCCAAATCATATCTTTTAGCAAGAAGATTTAATTGTCTGAAAACACATTAATTTGCATATATTTCTTTTAGCCATCTATTAAAAAATGTGACTTTGATATAAATAATGAATATAGGTTTTGTTTCAGTTGAAAATGTGTCCCATCCAGGTTCACCTGTAAATAGCAGAGGCTGGATATGATCCTGTGTCATAGCTGACCCTCACTCTACCTCGGTACAGTTCCACTGCTATATGATCTTTATCGCCTTTGTACAGCAGGATCCCACTGTCTTCATCTGTGGCAATCTAGTTAAAAGATAGAAATATTTAGAAACAACTCAAATTAAGTATTTAATTAAAATGAGGTATTAGGTGGATCTCTGAATTTGCTGCCATAGTCTCTTAGTTCATTATAAAATTCTTTTTTGAAGGACAAGCTGACAAAACTCTTTCTCTTCCTATCAATAAGCCCATCTATTTCAATATCAATATAGAGTTACTGCGTTACCTCTTCTAGAGTTTTTAGCTCGAACTGTGAAAAACTCTTTAAGTGAGCCAATGAAAACTTTGGGTCATTTTCCACTTCATGAAAAGTCATTTACTCTTTTCCAGAAAAGAGAATCTACAACACAAGCAAACTTACCTGTAGAGTGATATTGGTTTGGGGGCGTATCTTAGCCGAAGGGATTTGCAGATAGGATTCTTTGTTGATGAAGTTTATACTAATCAACTTTTCACACTTCTCACCCTGGTAGCCTGATAAACACTGACAGATTGGTTCACTTTCTTTTATGATACACTGGGCCCCATTTTGACATTCATAAT
This sequence comes from Notiomystis cincta, assembly GCA_013398075.1. Taxonomy (NCBI): domain Eukaryota; kingdom Metazoa; phylum Chordata; class Aves; order Passeriformes; family Notiomystidae; genus Notiomystis; species Notiomystis cincta. Next base: position 71,767 of record VZRX01009996.1, read on the forward strand.
TATCACAAGGGCTGGTGCGAGGTAGAACCATTGGCGGTGAAAACTCACAAAACAGGCCACTAAATGAAAACAGACAACAGTCAGTATTTCCAAGAAAAAACAACTTTGACAGAAGACACATATGCTTGTAGTGCCTTCAGATCTTTCTCACCTGTATCCTTCTGGGCAAACGCAGGTATATCCATTAACTGCGTCAGTGCACTGCGCTCCATTTTTACATTTGTTGTCCTGGCAGTCATCAAAGTCAATGTCACAGTGCTCACCGACATATCCAGGTGTGCAGTCACATCTGTAAAATAGGAAAGCCAGTCAGAGAGTACAGGGCCTTTTAATGAGCCACTATGATTATGACAGAGCTGAGAAACTACTGCATTGTTTAAAAATCAAGGGAAAAAAGGCATTACTGTTACTTTGTGTGCAAAGACTATATAGCTTAACCATACTGCTAATTGGGGAATCTACATATGTAATGAATACAGGTTTGCTAGTTAAAATGTTCACATGCCTGCCATTATACTGAAGAAGTGTGTGTAAATCTAGAGAGCCCTAATGAATAATTTTGACAGTTTTTGAATTTATGAGCAACACAGAATGTTACAGGATGTTGTTTGTGGTTGCAAACACTAAACATAATCAATATGCTTGGCTGGGGAAACCGAGATAAATAATCCAAAGCTTGTACTGATGGTTATTTTCTTTGTCAGCTGAACAGCTATGAATGGACCAATGGTCCATTTATACAGTTTAAAGGTTATGCATAATGTTTTCCCCTGAAGTTCCACCACTCTGATTTATTACAAATAGCTCCATGGTTGGTGAAATAACAGAAGTCTCAAAACACATCTGCCCTCCCTGGACCCCCACTGAACTAGAAACAGCACATCCTCAAGAGAGTATGTAATGATTTTTGTTTGTTGGTTTGTTTGGGCTTTTCCATGTGCAATTCTCATTGTTAATGCTAGTGGCATTTCTTCAGGGAATTCTCATATAAAAGACTGAGTGAATGCCCAGAACTCTGTGGAAAATTAATGGAAAAGATTATAAATCCAGGCATGAGCTTTTTTTTTTTTTTAATTAAGTTGTCTTTAATTTATTTAATTAGATCTCATGATTCCGTCCTTGCTGTTATTTCTTTTGGTATCTAAAATTTGCTCTAAGCTGGAAAGAGTGATTTTAAATAGCCATGCAACTTTACATTTGGTACTTCAATCAAAACTGTCTCATATTTTATTCAACAACATGTATGAACAAGACAAGGGAAAAAGAATATAAATCATACTATGAAAATTTTGACTGAGATGTATCTTGAAGTATACTGCATATGCTATTTTCTGATTTAAAAGTAACAGGAAAGATTAATGAAATGGACAGTAAAGTATAAGACATTAAACTAGGTTTAGTGAAGTAACATGAAAAAACAAACAAAATGCTCTACAACAGAAATCCAACAATTTTTCTATTTTCCAATTGAAAAACTATGAACATAATTTTACATTCAATTGAATATTTAAATTTTTTTCAATATTTAAAATAAAATGTCATCTTATAAGTAGTGGGAATAACAATAAATAATCTGATTTTAGCACAAAAGCATGCTGTGCATAAAAGAGGTACTTGTGAGAACAATTTAAAGCTGCAGGTTTCCTGTATTTATTAACCTAAAGCCTATTAAAACAACTTTAAATTGTGCATACTAATTAATCATGATAAGGATATGGTGTAATTAAAGATTAGCTTTCCCGGGGAAGAACTTCTTTACTTTATACATTCCAGTGCCTTTCTAATAATCTCTTTCACAATTACTTCTCTAAAAGCAATACAATTATTTCACTTCAATTAAATGCAATTATTTTCCTACTGCCCAAACTCCTGTAAGGGTTTTGCACAGACCATCATAAAGACTACCTGTGTTTCTATTTAAAATTTGGTTGGAATTAGAACTGTTAAGGATCAGTAAAATTCAGTAAAACATACTTAACATAATGTAGTTTTACATGAAAATAATGGCCCATTCTGCCAAAATGCTTAATAATATTCGAAATTAGTACTTTGAGAATAGAATTAGCTTCCACCTCAACAGAAGAAAAGGAAGCTAGGCAGGACAGAAAAATACAAATTTCGATTCAGTTGGACCCTAACAGTATTTCAGACTTACTTATATCCTTTGGGTGTCAAGATACACTTTGAATCATGCTGGCAAGGATTCAGGTTTTGGGCACAGAAATCTAATTTCTCCTCACAGAGTTCACCTGAAATATAATGTATGTTGTCAATTTAGTGAAAATATCACAGTGACCTGAAAATAGCAATGAACAGAATTTTAAAAGCAATGGCTACAAATTCCTTTGCTAACACTGAAATATGCATACATCTTTACATAGTAATAAATACCTTTATAATAAATACTAATAAAAATAGTAATATAAAAATAAAAAAAAATATACCTGGTAACTCCTTTATAAACAATATCAAGTTCAACATTAATCATCTATCCATGGATATAAAATTAATTTTGTAATATTTTTTTCATTTACAATATTTATCTAGCTCTGCTATATAGCAACACTAGTGATTGAACTCACTAGAACAAAAAAGCCATCAATATGCTTTTCTCTTACTTATTTCTAAGCACATTACACACAGAAATAGCCAGATTTGCACTATCACTATAAGTAATCTATTACCTGAAAAAAACCTGTTAATATCACTGCATGTCAATACAATTCCAATTATCCAAAAATGAAAACTTGTTTTCTACTTTTCCTTAAGTATGACTCTCCATTTTTTTTGCATTTGTTAATGTACCATAATTATCTATTATCTGTTCTGTGAAAAGAAAAGAAAAAAATAATCTATGTAAAATGTCTATCCTCGCCTGCTAATAGAGGCAGTGGCTCTAATTTCCAAAATGGGCTTATAATCTAAAAAGTATTTTAATATGGTTAAAAAATATTTTATTTGCAACCTTATGAAATGGAAATTTTACAGGTTTGTAAACAGATCAACAATCTTGTTCCCTGACTACCTAATCAGATGATACCATGGGTAGTGCACTCACTGAGCTTGTAATCACTGGTTTGTAAGGTAGATATATTTATTCCAGCATCCATATGAAGAATATATGTATAATAAATATAGGTATAATAAACCCTGTGCCTGCTGAATTCAGGGACTGACTGGTCCATCAGACTCTAAAACTATGGAAGGAGCACAGTGGTCCCTGGTCCTTTGTCCAGTAATAAAACACGAGCTGCAAGCCAAGAGAAGCAGAACTGTAGATTACAATGACAAAGAAAAGAGCAGAAGAGAGGAGTGAATGATCAGCCACTTTCACTGCTCAAACTGAGCTTGCCCTCAGAGGTGATACTTGGTATTCCTCAGTTTTACTGAGCTGAGCATGGCAGTGGCTTGCAGTTTAGTGGACAAATAAACAAAAACTTTAAAAGAGCTGAGGAACAGTCTATATTAAAGCAAGGACAGAGAAAAAGGCAAAACTGAAGCTGGAGCAAAGATGGTTATGCCAGTCAAAACCACAACTGAAACATGTACACTCAGTGCAATAAGACATGAGACCTCTACATCTTCAAAAATGAGAGGAAAAGCCAAAAAACAGCTAGACAAGTATCTTGCAGCCATTCAAAAGATCCAGACTAGTTCTACACAAAGATTAAAAAACCAAGATAAGTAAATAAATAAATCAATACCACATTCCTAATTTTCAAGTAGTGTGTTTTCTCTACAAACCAAATAAAGGTTTGAGTTAACATAAGAAGATGGCTCTCATGCACAGGTCACTTAGAGCCTCAGGAAAACTGTCAGGAACAATGTGACCTAGTCAGTATATGTAGGAAACTGAATGGAGATCAAATGCAGGCCACTGAAGATGACTAATACAAAGGATTATAATTCTATCCTCAAAGCCTCTTCAAGCTCTCAACAGAATTATTAGTCTGGAAATGTGTAACTGTTATGGCTAGGTCAGTGCACAAAGAATCCTGAAATACCAGGGATTGTTTGCATCCCACGATATATTAAACAAAACCCAGATCCCTTTCTCTTTTCAAAGGGTTTTGTTCAAACAAATACATATATAAGAGGTCTGCAATGCTGTTCTTCACATAGCATTTAGTCAAATTGCAGAACTTGTAATAGCAGAAATCTGTTTAAAGACCAGCAGTGTTTAAGGGTGAGATATAAGTATGGGAACAGAAAATCCAGATTTTCAGGATCATGGGAGTAGAATAAGCAACAATGACTGTTATTTTAACCCACTTTGTGCACATTCCCATAGTTTATAAATGTATGTATGTGCCTACATATATATGGATATATATGTAGATATACAAACACCTATACAGATATCTTAGTATGGCATATATTGTATATTAAATTACATACAGAACTGAAAAATACATGACACTCCAACTACAAATAATAAAAATGTGGGTTTTATTTATTTTATTTATTTTCGTAGTACTAACAAAACTTGTATAAAAGCACCTCTATATATTCCCAAGATTATTAGATCTAACAGTGTATCAGAGAGTTTCTGAAAGTGACACATTGATCCTGTCTCCCAAGCAGAGCTGGAGCTTGCTGTCTCTTATACATTCCACAGCAATATTTCAGTGAAAAGACAACCAAACTACCTAGAAAATAACAATTTAGGAGAAGCATAATAGGAACAAGCATTCTTACCATTGATCTCAAATTTATTGAACTGATTTTGCTACAGAATATTAATTGGGCTTAGTAATCATTGGCACAGACTTTTGAAATAACTTGTGTGGGAAACAGTTTTACTTAATAGTGTCTAAGCCAGTACATTTTTGTAAATCCTCCCCCAGGTACTTATAAAATACAGGATTTCTTAGAGAACACTGCATTTTAGTATTCATAGGTTTCTGGCCCTAATATCTTCAGAACTATACTGAAAGTTGAGTCACCTCATGTGAGGTGCTCAAGGGCACTTGAAATCTCCTTATTTCCCACTCTTGGCTGTGAATCCTACGTCATGATTGGGCATTGAAGTTTTAAACAGGTTTACAGTTTTGAGAAATGTCCACTTCAAATCATAAAATCAATGTTACACTACCAGGCATACTGCAGCCAAACAGCTCGTAAATATCATCAGACATCTCCAGGCATTTTTGAGATTATGGTCAGAGTCTGATCTGAGTACTCTCTAGAAAAGCACATAGATGCAGGACTTTTTGTGCTGTGACAGCAGAAAAAGGAAACTTTCCCCTTGCATTTGCAAATTGCATGCATGGAGTTTTAGTTACCCAGTCTGTAACAAACAGGAAACAGGACTCAAGGAAAAGCACATAGTAAACATGGTGGCCATGTAGCAAAAGAGTCATGTAAAAAATACTGTGAGCATAAAAGTTAGCTTTACTTGTAGTAAAACATTTAGGAATAAAAAAAAAAAAAGTAGCATTAATGACCTGCACACAGAATCAGTAGCAAGAAAAAAATCAAGATGGAATCCAAATAGGTACATCAGATACTCAATTTCTGAATGAAGATGTAAATATCAGAAGCCAAGATAAGCCCAGTGTAAGGTCTTGTACAGCTAATAGATAATAACTGTTAATATTAATGACTCCTAATAGATCTCTATTCTGAATGGAGCATTCCCATGGGGAAAATAAAACTGTTTCTGAAAAGTTAACAGACAAGTTAAGTAAATTATGGGACATGGAATCTGAACCAGTGAAGAATACAGTTTCCTGGTAAAGAAACCCCTCCTTCAGCATACTGAACAACCATTGTGTTATTCAGAATTTAAATGAGGCAAGGTGAAAAGAAATAGTTAATGTTGTTGAAATTAAAGTGATGAAAGTGAAACACTCATTGGAGAAAAAAACCAGATTTACCAAGTTAGGCTCCTTGGCTTTACTGGAAGGAAATCTTAGAGAGTTTCCTGATTTGAGAAATATAATACAATGTTTAAAGAGCATATTTCAAAATAATCAGAAAAGGTTGTGAAAAATATTTCAGTTCAAGGAAGCTTGGCATCAATGCATGAGGACATTCTTTTATTCATCCAATAATGTAACTGAGGCTTCTGTAAGAGCTTGGCTAAGTAATTATGTTTTTGAAAGATGGGAACATTTCTATATGTAGGAGAATTAGGAAAAGACTAGTTTGTTTAAAAATAAGTAGCAGATAAAGTGTCAAAAAAACTGTTAAAAGGTTCCAAAGTTTAATTAGAACCAGTAATAACTCTTTTCATAAGACATCTTGCTTAATTAATCTAAGAGAGTCTGGATTCTGGTATAGAGTAGCATCAAAACCAGTGGAATTATGTGGTTGGCACAAATGAACACGACCCTCCAAGCTCAAGGTAAGTATTTATATTTACTGAGGTTTTGCATAGAGTGTGATGTAGACTGAAACAGCCAGAAAACATTATTAAATACTGATGTATACTGGTAACACTTGATATTGGTAACCAAAGCTGTATGTTTGCTAGATTCACAGGACAGTTTGTGTTTCCTGTGAGTGTGTTAATTCACTCTTATGACTTGATAAGATTATACATCATTAAAACTTAATCATAAAATACCAGGTTTATCCCTTAAGGATCATCTCCTGGCAAAAGCAGAACAGACAAGATGGTCCAGCATCCTGTCCAGCTGAATCCTAACAGTGACTAATGTTGGGGAATCCACCACTTCCCTGAGGAGATTATTCCAGTGGCTCTGTGTCCTCATTGTAAAAAGTTTCCCTCGTTTTTAACTTTAACTGGCATCTCCCCAGGAGTAACTTGTACCCATTACCCCTCTCCTTTTCCACGTGACTCCTTGTAAAAAAGGGAGTCACCATTTTCCTTGCAGTCACCCTTTTAAATACTGGAACAGGGTCTTTTCTCAAGGTTGAACAGACCCTTAACTCAGGATTTTCCATTATACAGACATGTAGTACAACAAATAATGAGTAACAAGGCAATGAGGTGAAAAAGGATTTAAATCTTTGTTATTTTGAAAAATTGGGCAATAAATTTAAAATAAAGCAATGTCAGCCACTAAATTTCTGAATGAAGAGGACAGCTCTAACAAAAATGGACATGGGCTTCTTGATATAATAGCATATTGCTAATTAGAGGCAAACTTATGAAGAAGTTTAAAATCATGCTTAAATTATTAGCAAAGCTGAGTTTGATATTTAAACAAAAAACTAGACAGAGAATGCAAAAGTAACAGTAGTCAGTTTGAATCATCAAAACCCAGGTTCTTCCTAGAAGACTTATTCCCTTTTCTAAAGTCAAAATACCAAACACCCACCACAGACTAGAATAGAAGGATTTTATGTGTGCTTATATATGCATTCGAGTTTCTGAGCTTAGTTGTGATAGACTGTGAGTCAACTTCTGCAGTGTTAATGTTTTATCCACTAGGTATCAGTAGCTGACTCTGTGATAGCTGACTCTGTGACTGGAAGTTTCTCTTCAATACTGTGACAAACAGCCAATAGAGCACAGAAAGGGGTGGAAAATGTCAGTGCCATTTAACAAACTATACACAGAAAACTGCTGTGTTTTTATTAAGCCTTGAGTTTGATGTGCAGTATACAATATGAATTCTTTCAGGTCTCAAGCTCGTTATTCAGAAAGTACAAATAAAAATATCTAATATATGAGGGACAGAATTTCTCAGAACTAACCAAAGTTCACAGTCACAGTAGGATGCAGTTTATAATCATAAATCTGAACACTTTTTGTAATTTAATTTTAGAATCAAATTGCTGGACTGTTCCCATCTTTCACCATCTCCTAAGTATTTTTAGCTATCTGCTGTGCTCGTGGATCTCAGTGTAAGATGGGGCTTATTTAGTTTAACATTTGTATTTGTTTTACATACAGTATTTGGTAACAGCAGAGAAATAGTAACTTTTAGGCAGGTAAGCTTTAGGACAACATATACAGCAGGGTGGATCATAGGCTAGAATGAGTAATGCCAGTGATTAAACCAGTAGCAGCTCAGCTTGTCACAAATATCATGTATATTTCCCCTTTATGCAAATGCAGTAAAATTACTTTAATACTGGAGCTTTTAATACATAACAGTCATTTAAAGTATATTAAGCTAGATGAAATAGAACATTCTATGAGTGATAAAAAGCAAGAGTAACAAATGTACCTCTTTATTCTAAGAATCTGCAACACATGCAGTTCTTACAAGGATGAGAGTTATGATTTAATTTGATGGAATTATTAAACTTTTTATCATGTTTGATATCACATGATTTGCATTTGATTACTTGCATGCTTAAATTTCAGGAATGTACTTATTTGAATTCCAAATAGTAACTCCTTTCCAAATATTCCAAATTTCCAAATAATGTAACTCCTTTATTGCAGTGACAAGAAGGTTGTGTAAACTGAGATAATTGCTTGAAATGATCCCTTTTTTCTCTGATATTGTCATAATTCAAAAGATGTCTTGCATGATAAAACTGACTGATCCTCCAAGTGCTTTACAGATTATCAATAACTTCCATGTTCATCTGGCAAGCTAATATAAATATGTATCACATACACATCTGCTTAATTTTGGAGATGAACTTGGTTCAAATCCCCTGGATGTTTGATAATTTGTTTGTGAGGGGTTTGTTCTTTCTATAATCAGTAATTTTAATATGTTACAGTTCACACTTGCATAATAAACAAGAAAAACAGCAGGCTATTTTTGCTGTCCAGATGAGTAGTAATAAAATGCAAATATAGCAACATGTCTAAATTTAATTTTAAGCATGGAAAACCTGTGGCTGGAAAAATTTTCTGAAAATGTCTTATATTCTGCTTCAGTTACAGAAAAAATTTACACTGAGTTTAAGTTGTAGGAATTATTCATCAGATGTCTAAATTAATAAACACAGATGTTTTTAAACAACATAGATGATATAACTGCAGTCTTGCTCAACATGTTATTTCATGGATAATGAACTTATTTTTATATTATATCATATTACTTCAAAAACTGAAAATATGTTTATCAAATTAATGGCAATTATACCACAAAATTATTGATTTGCTTTTACAACTAAACATGCAACTTTATAAACACACTGTCATCAGTTATGCTAGGCTTTAGATGGTATGTATGATCAGATTGCACACAAGATAGTTTATCTCTGTTAGTGTGACACCTGCTAAGCAGAAACTTAAAAAAAATAAAAATCAAACACCCAAAGTTAGTGTCATAAGCCTTTTCAGTATTACCTTTCTTCTACCAGAATAATATGGTCATTTCAGTTTCTTTAGATATTTAAAGCATAGAAAAAGTCACAGAAATGATGAGTAAGAAGATTGCCATTTGATACTCGAGCATATTTTCTAGTAACACAATCTACTGAAAAAATTAAAATAAAACTGCTATAACACAGAGAATACATTAGCACAGAACCCAAGGATGGCTTTAAGGAGAGGAGAATAAGGATTTCACAACATAGTAACGAAAGCTTTTTTTCAGTCCTATAGCAGTGTCTGCACAAGGTTTTAATACATCTGAAAAAAAGACAATGAATGCAGTGTTAGGGTCCTCCTGCACAGCGATCTGCGCCTTCAGCAACATTCTTTTGACATGTATTCACAGCAACAGCCAAGTGCCTAATTTGAGGATTTGCAGTGAGCTTTCTAGATTATATCTATATACAATTTATTTGGTTATTCGTAATAACTGAAATCCATGCACCTTTAAGAAAAGGAAAGTGAGAAACCAAGGTAAGTGAAAATAGGCTTAAAAGACAACTGACCTTTTTCCACTTCATTCAGATTAGCAGCTTGCAGTGACAAAGACAGAAGAGACAAGAGACTTTTTACATTGTAATACAACAGCATAGCACATTAAGCTAATGCACAACTGTAGCAGCAGAGAGGTTGGTATAGCAAATGAAGCAAAGTCTCACCTCCAGCAGAACAAAACAAACAGAAAGGTAAGAAGTACGTGGCATAAGAGAGGTTTTACTTCTGGGTCAGTTAGTTCTGTGATCTAATGACTGATGACAATGAGCAAGAGAAATGATTATCTGTAATCTATAGAATGCACATAAAATGACCTGAAGTTTACTAGACTGGGGTTAAAATAAAGGAGATGGTAATGTTAAGAGAATAGCAAGATTAAAGAGTGCAGGACATAGTGAGGTATTTTAAATGTTTTATTTCTCCAGGTTTCATCAGAAACCCTGAATGTCTGTTGATTCCATTTGCTTTCTGCTGTTTCACAGTTACAGTCTGCCATCTTAAGAAAGCTCATATTATAGTGCAAATACCATTCTTTGTCTTCCCACCTGTAACCGTGGTGGTTGCTGTAAAACTTAATTGAGACAGAGCAAAATGGATTCCTCTTAAGCAAAAACACAATAAACTTTTTAATTGCTTGTTTTTAAATCAACACAATATAGTTGAGAAGTGTTGATTTTCAAGGAATTGTTAGAAAAGTCAAAAAGAGACTGTCAGGTTTTACACTGCAACATTCTTTGCAGTTCATTTTGGATTCTAACAAGATCTCCACATAAAACTAAGACTTTATTTTTATACAGGAATGATTTACATTTCATACCAGCAGGTTTCAGCTGACTTCTTCCTTATACTCTGCTGCTGAAATGTAAAGCATATTTGCAGATAACCATTCACCCAGAAAAATATTCTGGGCTGGTGCAATTCCATGTTGAGTACATATATGCTGTGACATCTTGAACAAAGACAATTCATAGTATTGTAAACAGAATTAAAAGAGGACAGGACAAGCCTACAGTAGTATTTTCCTAGTGTATATACTGGGCCACTTACAGCTCAGGGACTTTGTAGAGATCAGTATCTCTGAATTTAAAAATCTTTGTATGTACTGAATATGAATATATAGCCAGTTTTCCTGATAGTTAATCTTCTTTTGAAAAATACCATTCATAAAAAAAAAAAGTTAGAAATATGCATATCTGATGTTAACCTGTTAGAACAGATATCAAAATCCAAATGTTTACAAAGTTTCACATGAAAATAACTCTATACATATTTGACAGGGATTCTGTTATTTATCTTTGAACTTAAGCTACAGGCCAGAGAAAAAGTTCTACAAATTATTTGGTACCTCATACACACTTGAGGCAACTGTACAATTATTTTATACTCTGAACATTACCCTATTTAGATCCTGATGTGGCCAAACTGCTTTCAGTCTAATTCTTAATACTGAAGGTTATTTATTATGCAAGACCATGGATGACAGATATGAGAACCCCTTGGCCATCTCAATGTTTTACATTTTCACCTTATAACTAATCTCAAAAATCACTTAAGATCTCACACATTGTGTCCTATTCTTAGATGCTCTGTATGATAGATAGTATATTGTAGAATTTTGTACTTTATTCTGTGTAATGGAAAACCTAAATTTTGCTACAATTACTATAAAATTAGTTGAGGCTCTAGTGATGCATTTAAAAAAAAAGCATCTTTTAAAAAAAAAAGTGTTGAAAAAAGTCTGATGAGCTAGTGTAAATTCTCAACAGTTTTTAACAGGGAGGCTAAACTTACTGACTAGAAATAGATTGCTTTGATTTCTTTTAGAGCTGGTGAGAAGATTCTCACCTACTCACATATCTTACTGACTTCAGCAGAGATTATAAGCAGGCATTGTATCTGTAAAAGTCACAATATGATTATGGTAAAATTATGCACAGATATGAAACACATTTAAAATGCATTTTCTTGTATTTTGACTAAAAAAGCACAACTGTGATACAAACATAAAAAATTTTAGCCATGTTAGTTCTCTCCTTTTTTGCTCTATCCATAGACATATATAGAGAAATGCCTCAATTTTTATTTCAATTGTAAATTTAAAATTTGCATTTAATTTACAATACTCAAAAAATGCAACAGGCACATTTAATCAAAGTTTTAGGGTAGCACATATAGACACTCCCTCATATCCACTATCTGGATATTTAATAAAAACCAGTCCTTCCCATTGCATACTGTGAATCCAGCAAACCATTGACTCTAGCAGTTAAAGGCACCCAAAGTAAGGTTGACAATGTAGAAATGGGTGACACAGCTGAAAACACCTGCAAAGCTGCAGAGGAGGAATGCACTTGTGCAAGGGAGCTATCTCCTATGCAATAGATAAATGAAACCCCTTAGCATGAAGCCACTGAAGAGCAATTCTGGACTTGCTTTGTGTTCTTCCAGCCCACACAAGAGACTACCTGACCCTGTTTCTAAAGGAGACAGCAACTGATCCCAGGGGAGCTGAACTTGACTCACATATACCTGAAATATTACTTGTAGGAGAACTGCTGTTTCTGCTTCCTGAGGCTGTTACCTGTTGTTTCTTTCCCAGGCTTGAATTGTCAATTGCACTTAGGTATTAAGGTATTGGTGCTTGGCAAAGCAATATTTTGTCTTAGGAGAAGATTATGTCTGTCCTTCCAGATATGGATCATCCACTTATTGTCAAATAGCTTTTTGGCTTTTGTATTACTTTAGATATTGTAGCTTATGCTGCATGGGGAAATTTCTACCAAACATTTACCCAGAATAAGTCCTGGATGAATATATTAGATTATGAAGTTGTATTTCTTATACTTGTGTTTTAACATCTTCACTCACTGTGCATTCCCAATATTTAAATACTGACTTTAAATCTGAATACCCTAAAACATGGGAGCAATCCAACAGTCTATAGAACTAGTGATGGAAATATGTTGGAGGAGAAAGGAGTTAGCTGGGTTCTCAATAAATGAAATTAATTCATGGATTCATCTCTCCTTACAGTTTCCCAGAGCTCAACTTCAATTGACTGATTAAAGTAAAAATATAGGATGACTAAGTAGGAGTTATTTTCCAAATCATGGTGGATCTTACTTTTTTATGCATTTCAAATCATCATGAATTTAAGCTCTATGTTCTTCTAGTGGTCAGCTTTCTGATAGAAAATAGATCTGTCTAGTTAGAAGAGCTATAAAAATATCAATGGAAACAACAGATCCTACTTCCTCTGTGCCAACTATCCTCCATTCCCACAGAGACCAAGACAGCAGGCTGTCCTGGTCCTCTGTCACAAAGAGAAGGATGTGCTTTGGCTTGGCTGCCAACTGATAGAAACAAAGGATTAGACACTTGTCTTTTATTCTGTGCAGGAAGCATCACACTTGGAATTAATATTTCTATTGCAGTACAGGACAGCATCCAGGGGTGCCAAATGCAGTTCCCCAATGGCACAGACAAAATCTTTATAGTAAAATGAGGATTACAGATAAAAACAGAATGTTTTTCAGATTTCTACAGCTACAGAGGTCCTCCACTGGAGTGTCTTGGCAAACAGTAAGGAGGGGCACATTTTGAATGACCTTTTAAATATAAAAATGCTGTAATTTCAAAATTAAAACAGGAATTAATGAGTGGACATTAAGTCTAGTTCTGACTACAAACCATACAGGAGAAAAATATGGAGGGACACCTGGTATTAAATCAATTGTAGAGTAACTACTAATTCAGCTGCAAAGTGGAAAATATTACTGTTTTGCCAGGAATTCTGGAATTACCTGTGCCTTCTCTTATATTCCTACCTGTGTATTCAGGTGGACAAAGGCAAGTATAGTTATTAATTCCATCCACACAAGTAGAATTGTTTTCACAGTCATTGTCTTCACAGTCATCAACATTTACTTCACAGTTTTCACCTTCGAATCCGTCTGCACAAGTGCACCTGTAATAGAGAAGCCCAAATAACCACATGGACATTTTAGGTGGGGAGTCCAGACAAGGAGTTCTGTAATTAATAGAATTACATCAGAATTATAATATTCCATAACAGAACATGGTTGATATAATGTAAAAAGCCCTTATATTAAACCAGCATGAAATATTTTTCGTATTTTAAATTACAGAAAAATGCTTCTAAAGTAGTATCTGTCTAGTTTAAGGACCCTGCTAAAAGAAATCATGGAGCATACCTTTGGAAAAGCATGCTTCCTTTACATGATAAGATTGTATTTCTTAGAGAAAGTGATCCTTTTGGCTTTTTAAGGTGAAATATATGGAAAATACTGTAGAATTAAGTAGTTTTCCACAATTATTCAGGTAAATTCACCAATATAAAACTCTTTTTAACATACATGCATACATATAAAAAACCAAAGCCTGTATAAATGCTTCAAAGCAGTAATTTATTTTTTGCTTTTAATCATGTTTCTGCAAAACAAATACATCAAAATAGATAGTAAATGTAAAAGTCACTCAAACATGACTACACATACATTTTCATGTAATTTGCACTATCTATAATTTCTGAAGCTTTCTCTATGAGATTGCTTTGATTTTCAAAATATGTAGTGTTCAAATAAATAAATGAAAAAGGTCAAATTCTGAGGCATGACTATGTCAATTTAAATTCTTGAGGCATAGTATTAAGATGTATATACTCAATTTTTAATAGAAGACTATTTAATCCTTAGGAGAATTTGGATTAAAAGTAAGAATAATGTCATAATGAATTGCAGAATAATGAATTGTATCTTTTTGAAGTGTCATTTCTAACAAGCTTGAGGTGTAGATTATTAAACGACTAATAATCTCACATAAGAATGCTAAAGAACTTTATTTCATAATTCATGAAGTACATCTGGAGTAATTGTACTGTGTGATTAAATAACTCAAGATTAAAAATGCTCACAGCATGTTTATCTGCTGGCTTAGTGAGTTTCAAATGAATCATTAATTTTCTGTTTCACTGGGATTTACATTTTATCATTTACATGCTGTCTGTTGAAGTAATACATACAACAACAGATGAATTATGAGATTTTTTTCAGCAGGGATCTAGCTAGCTATTAATTAACATAATGGAGTCAATACTATGCTGTCTTGACCTGATATGCCTCAACTAATCACAATCATTTGTTTTTGTTCTTAACAGATTCAAAGCTTTAGAAGCTTTCCAAGGATGGCAACATGTTCTGAAAACTTCTGAAGCGCTAAAAATCTGCTTTTGTGGTGCAAAAACACAGCAAACACAGAGAACTTAAAGATTAACACCAACATTATTTTACCATACAAATCTAAGTAGTTTCCATCCTGTTATTACAGGAATTAAAAGAACCTACCAGAAACCATCTTTTTCTCCTTCTTTCAAGTGACAAGTTCCACCGTTGTGGCATGGGTTACTAATGCAAGCATGAATGGGAATATCACAGTCTTGGCCCTACAGGGAGCAACAAATGTAATGTAAGAAGAAAATACGAATACTATGGACAGGATAAAAGAATACTTAAAGGTTGTAAAGGATAAGCTTACATTTCAGTGAGCTTCTTCCTCTTCCTGCAGTACCTACCTTGAAACCATATGGGCATGTACATCTGTAGAAGTCAACTGGATCATTATTGCAGGTTCCATCATTTTTACATGGATTTGATAAACAGGGATTACACTTTGCAAGAATATTAATGTCCACAGGCCCTTAAAAATACAAATTGGATAGTCAGAAACAAGCAACTACTAATTTATATTGGACAGATCGATCTGCCATATTGCTTTAAATTTTAAACTAGACTTTGTATTTTAGACTTTATGATATTTCTATATTAATGAAATGCTGAACTGTCCTTAATTATTTTGATGCAAACAAATAAATTTGGGATTGGATTTTTGGTTTAAGTATCACTTTTTGGTTTTTTATAAGAAGCTGACACCAAAGTGATTCCTATAATTCCTGTTCTCTGAAAGCTGTACAGTTCTGATCCATTAAAATTACCTTCCTTTCTATTAACAAAATGAAGAATACAATTTCAGCTTTTGCTTTGTTATGGTGTAGGAATTGCCTGTGAGAAAACAGGCTATCACATTTTGCAATCCTTCACATGATGGTGTTACTGAGAACACTTTTTAAAATGCGTTTTTGCTTTAATTTATTTTTTTATTGGCAGGATCACATGGATGACAATTTGAAATGGTAAAATTACCTGTAAATTTCTTGAACACCTGCAAACTGTAATGTAAATTGCATTGTCCAAGCTATCTCTCCATAAATAGTTCTATACTGTGTCTTTCTTCTTATGAGCCACAGTTGTGTGTATTGCTGTGTTAGCTGAGCCCACAAATTGTGTAAAGTGTGCACTGAACCTATGTGCAAGTGGAGACTGAAATCCATGCTTACAGTCTAGCCTCTTCTATTAATGATTGAGATGAATAACAAATTTTCAGGAATGAAAACTGAAAAAAATCCTAAGTTTCAGAACCCAGAGTTAGAGCTTTGACTTAACAAAACTTATATCGGTTATATAGATATATTTTAGTTTTTTTTTCCTGTAGTTTTCCAGTTCTACAGCCATTTTATGGTGAATTTTCAAGTTAGGAACCACCTTCTTTTTTTTTTTTT
>VZRX01009996.1:95180-105758 GCA_013398075.1 Notiomystis cincta
GTAAGCTCTAACTGGCAGCCTACTTGTCATTTGATTTTTTGCATCCTGGGTTTTCATAAGAAATATAAATATTGTGAGTATTTTAAAATTGAAAAATGAAAGTTGATAAAGTAGGCACAGTTATGCAAAGTAATGACTGGATTTAGAGAGAGTAGATAGCAGAAGAGTTTCTGATTTTTTCAGCAGCTCTCTGAAATTTGCATTAATTATGTTCATATGTCCTTTTTAATCTTTCATGATTTCATAGAACATACAGACATTGACTCTTAATATAAGTATTAACATTTTTCTCTGAATTTGATAGTAGAGGTAGAAAATCAAAGACTTAATTAAGCACCACTACTGGGAATAGCGATATTTCTTTTGTAGAAAACCTGCTGGTTTCAGCAACCATATGAAATTTAACAAGGGCAAGTGCTGCATTTCCACAGCTGGGATGGGGCAATCCTGAGTGTAGGTTCAGACTGGGGAGTGAAAAAGTGACACTGAAAGCAGTGACAGCAAAGGGACCTGGGGGCCCTGGTTGGAGGAAAGTTGAACATGAGCCAGCAGTGCCCTGGCAGCCAGGAGGGCCAACCCTGTCCTGGGGGGCACCAGGGACAGCATCACAGCCGGGCAGGAGAGGGGATTGTCCTGCTCTGCTCTGCCCTGGGACAGCCTCACCTCGAGTGATGAGGTGAGTTTGGGTGCCACAATAAGAAAGACATGAAACTGTTAGAGAGTGTCCAAAGGAGATAATGACAGTGGTGAAGGGCCTTGAGAGGAAGCCATGCAAGGAGGGGCTGAGGTCACTGGGTCTGTTGAGCCTGGAGGAGACTGAGGAGAGACCTCAGTGCAGTTACAATTTCCTCATGAGGGGAAGAGGAGGGGCAGGCACTGATCTCTGCTCTGTGCTGCCCAGTGATAGGACCTGAGGGAGTGGCCTGAAGCTGTGTCAGGGAGGTTTAGGTTGGATATCAGGAAAAGGTTTTTCACCCAGAGGATGGTTGGGCACTGAACAGGCTCCCCAGGGCAGTGGTCACTGCACCAAGCCCGACAGAGTTCAAGAAGCATTTGGACAATGCACATGGTGTGATCCTCAGGGTTGGTGCTATGCAGGGCCAGGAGTTGGACCCAATGATCCTTGTGGGTCCCTTCCAACTCAGCTTATTCCGTGACTGTGAAACGTATCTCTCCTTTTCTATAAATTCATTCAATTACACGAATATCTGACACATATAGAATTATAGTTCCTTAAATTATCCATATTCATATTGAATAACTGAAGTTCTGAAAGCACACTAAATAATGCTGTGCTTTAGGTATTTAATCCAACCAAGTATTTAAGTGGTTATAATGACCCACATGGAGGCAAAAATTACATGTTCTGCTATGGACTTTTGAAAAGGAATTTTTGCAGGCTTTTTTCTTAACGACAAACTGAAACTGTAAATGAGACTGACTGTTCTTTACTTTCCTTTGTTCATTTTTGTGCCCTGTCAACTATGTTTTCTTAGTGGCAAAATGGAAAGTTTTCTTACGTCCAAAAAATAAAGTTATTGATTTTCAATACTTAACCATGTTAAGTGAAACAAGAAAGAAAGAAATTTACCGTTGGAATAAAAATATTCAAACTTCAACTGCAAGCCCCTCTGATAGACATTGAATGAATGTATGCATGTGGAATGTTTGCTAGACTTTAATGCTTATAACAAGGAAGAACATAAAACACACAAAAAAAGAAGCTGACATTAAAAATCAGAAAAATAAAAAGTGCATGTCTTAGATTTTTAAGGCTACATAATTATCACTTCTGAAGTATTTGATAAGGTTTAAAATCTGCTAACTCCCTATGCTTTTGTTATCTTCTGTGCACAGAAAAAATTATGGAAAATAGTAATGATTTAAAAATAATACTTACAACAACCTAAGTGATTTCAACCCATCAAAAGTCCGTGCAGGGATACATCTTAGGCGGTTGTAACTAAGAATTCTGAAAATATATAAAATGCTGTCAGCAACTGTATCAGTCATTCAATAAACCATGCAGAGCATGACCAAAATCAGCTTTTGCACACATAGCTAGTTAGGAAACAATTTTACAGCCTCCAAACCAAGTAAGTTTTAATATCAATAAATGCCCTTTCTTTCCAAGACAAAAAACCCCACTGTAATGCTTCCAAAGAGTCACTGTTACATGTTTAAACTTACAAGGTGAGCAGCTGAGTCATGTTGCTGAAGCTCTGATTAGAAAGAGTGCTGATTCTGTTGTTACTTAAATCTCTAAAAAATAAATTCAGAAATTCAGACCTTAAAATGACTGCCACATCCCAAAACACTGTAAGTACATTTTCATTAGTAGAAGTAGCATTATCATTGATACAACTGTTTAAAGCAGCACCTGTTTTTATTTTCACATGCCATATACAAGCCCAGCAAGTGTTTAGCTTGATCAATAAAAAGCATTCTCATTTTAACAGAGATGAAAAAGCAGTGCAATGCATTCTAATACAATATCAATGTTCATCATGCTACCCAGTTAATAATGCAATCCTTCATGAACTCAAGCACAAAAATGGAAGTGATGTTTTAAAGTGGAAGTCATTCTAGTCATGTCCCTAATGACACCTAAGTAAATATCATTTAATACTCTACTTAACACTTCCATGATGAAGACATCAAAGCCCAGAGCTATTATTATAAGGAACTGAGATTCACAGAAAAGGCCTTAATGTATTTTTTGTTCAAAATTCTAATGAATAAAATCTCAAACATAAATATGATGGAAGCTGTAGTGGTACGCTGGTAGCTTCAAAGACGCTGCATTAAATGTGAATAGTGTCTGTTCTTTATTCTCATTTGTGCTTTACTTTTCATTTCATGTTGACTATTTCAGTATTGTTTCATGTATTTTGTGGTGAAATACTGCTTTTGTTTCTGAGGGAGCCTTCCTTGATATATTAACTTAAGACTACTATTGAATAGCTACGCAATACACCTATTTCCCCACTTGAAATTTTCATGAAAGTATGTAAGATGACTGACTCATAATAAACATCTTAGGCAAGTATAACAAAGAAATACATACAAAAGAGATAAAAAAAGATAAAAATAAACAAATGTCTTTGTTAATCTGGAATTTAGGAGACTTGTATGTAATTCTTTGTTTGGCCACAGGACTAAGCATAGTGGTTTCTTTTTCCAAACACAGCTGAGGAACATTCTCAACTACATAACAGCAGTATGAGTAAATGTACAGAAGAGTTTAAAATAATGTGCCCTGCAGGTTGGATAAATGTAGACTGTTAATACTTATTTGCATTCTATTTACCATTCATCTATTCATAACTTCCCTGAAGTATTCACAAAGATTTCCTACAAGTTCTACACTGGATGGATTTGAAAATATTACAAGGGTTTTTGTGATTTTTTTCCCTGACACTATTTGAAAAATAAAAAATGTTTTGAAAAGGGTTTTTAAAAAATTGTGACTGTGACTTCTTTTGTCTAACATGAGGTAAATAAAGGAAATCAAGCTCTTGTTAGTGAATTGCTCTAAACCCAGCGAAAAATGAAATTTTATTCCCCTCCACTTTCATTCTGATTATAATGAAACCACAAACTGCTTTCAGAATGTAACAGTTTGGCCTCAGCTGGTATAAATTTTTATAGTCCTAACAAAGACCATGGAATTACAGCCAGAATTACAGGCATTTACATCTACAGTCTTCCTGTTTTTCTCACTGTACACTTAAAAGGTACAGAAATCATATTCAAACCATCCATGAGGTAGAGGCAATAAATTTTAGACCAGCTAGTGTTTTACCTGAAATCATATAGTGAGTCAGCAATAGAGTTGGCAGTAAGGCATTTTAAGACAAGCTCTCTCCTTGGGTCAGGAAAACCATCTATTGTGGGAGGAACAATCACCCTGACTTTATAAGATCTTACATCTCTTTTGAGATTAACTATAATTTTTGCTTAGTTACTTTGTGATGTAATCACTGGAGTAAAATACCCATGCTCATAAAATGTGACATAAAATGTATATTATATGTAGGATGTGATAAGTACAATAAAGTATCCTCAGTTATAAAATATGGTTGGGTATTTCCTGAAAGATATGATACGTTTTACAGGCTTTTTTAAATCAATAAACTCAGGTGTAATTGAGTAAGGTATTTTGTTTTGTTTTTAATTCCAGTAGGGAATGTTGCTTTAAAACTACTTACATGAGTGTCAAATGCTTGTAGTTGGAAAGCTCTTTTGGAACAAGGGTAAACTGATTTCCATCCAAATAACTAAACCAGAAGAATAAAACAAAGAGAATTAGGTATTTCATTAAAATAGTAGCATCTTCATCCACTAATCTCAGAATCCAACAGTAAAGTTAACAGCAAATGAACGTATACTATTTCCATTTTATAAGAAAATTTGCTTTCAAATTTTGGTTTTTAGAGACACAATTGAGCATTTGTAGCCTAAGGTGCATATGCTGCTGTATCATATGTAATGCATAATATGAAGTAACATAATAAAAATCATCTCTTGCATTATAGTTTCTATTATTTCATAACGACTCTGCAAAATGAGGTCTTTATCATCTCCATTTCCCACACATCTACAGAGGAAAGGTAAATCTGACTTCTGCAAATCACTTTGACTGTGGATTTTTAGCTATCATAAATAGAAACAGACTCTGGCATTGCAGAGGTAGTCCTTTACACTACAAACAGCAAGGTCTGATTTTAGCTGTAACAGCAAATTCATTTGTCATGCCTGTGGTTCAGGTCACCTTCCTTAATTTATCCCTGTATATTTCATGATATATCAGCATACTGTGCTACAATCCTGTTCCTGTGAAGTGTGTTAGAGACTGAAGGCAGTAATGAATTATTCTTCACTAGAAAAGTTAGATTTTTCCCCCTCTCAACAGGCTCACAGCTCCTCTATTACACTGCTCACTCTTCTTCCATGCTCATAATTCTCAATGAGAGACCTTCTCATCCTTGGAGTTAATGGGTACAGAGCTGTCAAACTGTACCGGCACCGGCGCTACCGGCGGGGAGGGGAACCAGCCTTGCCTAAACAGCTTCCAGTGTGCAGCCACACAGAACAAAGTACAAGTGCAGGCTTCTTCATGGAACCAGGGCAAGTAGTTCAGAGATTATAACAAGTGCTGAATTTACCTGATGGTTTGAAATGAATCAGATGGTGGCAAGAAGATTAAAGGTCTTTAGTTTCTCAGCTGAGGCAAATGATTTTGCTGATGGTGGTATTACTTATGTTTCCTGGAACCCAAGTGGAAACTACACCCTCATTATTCCTCTACAAAGAAGATATTTTTGCCATCCAAATACTTGCAATATGCTTGAACTAAGAGCAGTCTTTGGTAGAGACATTTTTAGTTTTATTTTGAGCTTAATGTCTTTATGTATGGTGGAAACTTTAGTCTTGACTAAATGGACGAGCTGAAACACAGTTATAATTCACAAAATATCTACATCTAATCAAAAGGCTATCTTTCTTCCTTTTTTTTTTTCCTTTGGACTATGCCTTTCTAGGGCTGCTTGCCAAATCCAAAATGTGTCTCAAGAAGCTTTACACTTACACTGTGTTAATGGTGGTAAATAGAGCATGGGCTCATATGATTAGTTATTAAAAAAACCCAAATCAGCTTTTAAAATTTTTTGAAGTAAGTGTTCTGAGGAAATTCTTTTATCAACAGATAAATTAGGTTATATTATTAAACTTCATTAGAACTGAAGTACTACAAGGATATACTGGCCTGATAAAAATTCCTGCTTGTTCAAATGAAGCAACTATTAAGATATTTTATAAAACACATGAAAAGTACATTTTAGAAAGGCCATGCATGCTAATGAGCAAGAAGAATCAGTCAGTATGTAACTGTTAACAGGAACCACCTCCATTATTCTTTTGAAAAATATGCTAAATTGCATGCTTAGACACTAATTAAAGCATACAAAATTGTACACAAATGAATTTTTAGTCACAGTGCTCCATTTGCAATTCCAAAATTATCTCTCTTTAGCTGCTTTGTTTTAGATTGCACTGATGACCTTATATTGTCAAATTGTATTTATACCAGACTACAGTCAAGAAAGTGATCATCTTCTCTTTGAGGAAAAAACCCCAAACCACCAAACTCAAAACCTAATGAAGTTATAGGTTTATATAACTGTGTGCTAATTTGAGTTCTTAATAATTTCAATTCATCAATGGCTAAAGACATTTATATGCTATTAAGCACCAGAGTAATGGTGCACATCTCAGGATGTTCTACATAATACCAGAGTGTAAAACAGTACAATTTTTTAGTGACTTATGAAACATTGTTATGATGCTTTCTGGAAAAGCACTACATTAACCAGGCATTATGAAACATTATTAAATACTTGCCATATGTAAAACAAACCAACATTTTTTCTAGTAAATAATTTTTTCTTCTTTCAATATTGTGACCTATCTGATCAAGAATCAAAACAAATGAATATCTCAATTTTTAGGTATATATTTTCCCTTTCAGAATGCATACATTTTGTTCATTCAGTGTCATGAGTAGCTTATTCAGTTAATATCTTCAAATAATAAATGAGGTAGCAAGCAAGCTCTTTTTTATATCTATGTTACTCTCCACCTGCATATTCAAGTCGTATCTTTCATCAAATGCAATTTTAACGATTTTTGCCATAGAAAAAATGTGTCCATAGATTATTAAAATATCCCAGATTTTATAAAACTGCCTATGTGAAAAGGAAGAAATTCTATTAAAATCAGTATTTTTGCAGCATCAGAGAACTATCATAATCTCTGCATCATAGAATATCCTGAGTTGGAAGGGTCACAGGATCACAGAGTCATTAGGGTTGGAAGGGACCTCTGGAGATCATCCAGAACAACCCCCCTGCCAAGGCAGGGTCACCTGGAGCAGGTGACACAGGAACTCATCCAAGTGAGTTTGAATGTCTCCAGAGAGGGAGAGTCCCTGACTTCTCTGGGCAGCTTCTTCCAGTGCTCTGACACCCTCGCTGTAAAGAGTTCTTCCTCCTGTAGAAGTGCAGCTTCTTGTGGCTTAGTTTATGGCCATTATTCCTTGTTCTGTTTCTGGACACCATGGAAAACAGCCTGGCACCACCCAGCTGACCCCAGCCTTTGAGATATTTGTATGTATTGATGGGATCCCCTCTCACTCTTCGTCAGACTAACCAGGCCAGCTTCCACAGTCCCTCCTCATGGGAGGGATTCTCAGCCCCTGATCACATTTTTGGCTTCCACTGGACCTGCTCCAGTAACTCCTTGTCTTTCCTGAACTGTGGAGGCCAGAATTGAACACAATACTCCAGAAGTGGCCTCACGAGGGCTGAACAGGGAAGGAGGATCACCTCTTTTGACCTGCTGGTTACACTTCTCCCAATGCACTCCCTTAGTCCCTTAAAGCCATTGTCTGGGTGTTTTTGACTCCTCAACAGAGATGAAGGCCATTGATTTAGAGGATTAAGGTGCTTGATTTAGAAGTAACAAGTATTGATTTAGAGGTATGAAAAACATGTTCAGTATGAAAACATGTTTATATGATTATTTTCTTTTTGCTTTTTCATGTAATTGAACTTCATTCCTTTCTAACCAGTGACCAGAGATTAATCAGATTCTCTGCTGCCCTTAATTTGACCCATTGAAACATGATATCCACACAGTTATATAATGGCTCAGTGCTGGGGATATAAATTCTGAGAGTGATTACAATTTTATATATATATATATTTAAAGTTTTTCAGTAACAGATAGTTCTTAAGAGTGGTTTGGGACTTACAAAGCATTGCTAATTCAAACTTAGCCTCCAGTTTCTCAAGATAATGTGAAAGTCTTTATAAAGCAGTGGATTAATAAATTTCAACTCATCTACTAAATTCAATTCTTCATTTTCTTTTCCCCTCATTCTTGACCCTGACAATAAAAATCTGACATCAATTTTCATGAAAGGAGAAAATGCAGTGTGCCACTTACAGTTCAGTCACATCTTTTGGGATGCCTTTAGGCAAAGCTTTCAGACCTTTGTTGCTGCAGCGAACTACTGTGTCCAGACAAGTACATTCTGCAGGGCAGCGGGCCAGGGGAGAGCAGCTATTGTCATCATTTCCTGGTTAATAAAAACAAACAGATGCTAAGATTGCTAATAAATGTCTCTTCAGTAAAAGCAGTAATAGCCCACCTGGATTTTCTTTAAGCCAATATAATATTTCTGCATTATAATATCTCAAGGTAGGGAAAAAAATTTCACCATCTATGTGAACCATCACTCCAAGAATCTACATTTCAGGTGATGTTTCACTTAGTACAATGCTGTTTTACTAGGTAAGAATGCTATTATATGGAAAAAAAATCATTAAAGTAAGAATAAATCCTGAAATGAAAGACAATAAAATTAACAAAGTACTAAAACCAGTCTCCTCAAAAAAAGATACAGCCTTGAAAATTGACAAACCAATAATGCAGTAAATGGAAGGATGTGTGAGAGATGCAAGATAGCAATATTTCTTCTAATTAAGAGTTAATGAAGCCACAAGCTATAACATGTCATGTTATTTGATCAAGTAACCTGAAAGTGTGCTTGATTCAAGTATCAGTGTTTGAAAATATTCTCATCTGTACTATAACATTTGATCAATTTTTTTATACTATTTCTAAATTATTAATTACAGTACTGAATATAGGCAAGAAAAACTTTTGAAGGCATATATACAACAACAGCCCATGCTTGCTGATCATCCAAAAATGGGTGAAAAATTTTTAAATTGATGTAGAAGCATGAAGGCCTTTAAAGTGCAATGCTTTGGGATCTATGGGAGTCAGACAGCTATCTATATGAAAGCTGAATTATAAAAATGTTCAAATATTAATTTCCTTACCATCATCACATGTAAAATCCTGAATTGCCACATCCTGGATAGGAATCTCTTTGAGGAAGTAGGGTTTTTGGCAGCGAGGGTTCCCCGTCACAATGCGTTTCTTCCTCAGCCAGTCTCCAAGCCACGCGAGATGGCAGTTGCAGTTGAAGGGGTTGGCCAAGAGGTTTCTGAGAACCACAGGAAAGTTTATCTCAGATGACACCATCCTTTCATCCTAAGGATTCTACTTCTATTTTCAAAAAAGCATACCTTAAACACTGTTCTTCAAACAATACTGTGTGTAAACCACAGGTGAAAAGTGTAATTTAGGCTCTGTGTGGTGAATCTTGATACAGCTTGTTTAGAAATAATTTAAAACTGTCAGACCTGACTTCATGTCAAGGCACTCTGTACCAATAATGCAATAATTTCATATAGAGATGGAGGCTGATTACTTTACATTATTAGCTTTAACCTGACAACAGCCATTCCATTAATTTATCATCTCAAGATTTCCATCTTTTATTTGCTCCAGAGAATACTTTTCCTATCTGAAGTGACAGCTAAGTTGATTACATGCCAGTTACAAAAATGAATTTACTTCTAAAAGCCTCAGTACTTTTGGCATCTCCTTATTTCAGCACAAACGTATCGACAATTCCATTATTTATAAACATGTCATCCTTAATATGCAAAATTAGTAACTGGGTGCAAAGTGTCACTTTTCATGTAAAAAGGGGATTAAGTACTTTCCTGAATGATGCTACCTATAACCAGCACTTCTTCATGAAACTTAGTGGCAGCTCTGCTTACTCTTTTCACTTCCCTTAAGTTACATCACGTTTAAATCAAAAAAAGGATGCTTCTTTTCATAGAAAATGAGACTCAAGCTTCCTTATAAAACACATATGAATTAAGATTCTCAGCAGGACAAGGAAATTTAAGCTAGTAATTAGGTGGCACAGGGCAGGAGGACAGACAACATGGTAATCTAACCAGCTGTGATTGTGTGCTGTCTACCCAAAAATGTGGCTTTCTCCCCTGGCTTAGGTCAGTGGGCTTCCACAAGAGGAGTGAGCAGGATGGTTTTTGTGCCTTCTCAGACACTTCTGAAAACCAGTCTAACACTGTATCAAAGGGCAACATGAAAACATACCCTTCACGTGCCCAAGATTGTCTAGAAAATGAAATTTCTCAAAACTGCCTCTATGAAATATTTTTATCCCTGAACTTTAGAAAGTTTTGTGAAATTGCACATCAAAGCATTAGGGGAAATGTCCCCTAAAGGGCAGAGATTTAACTTAATAAGAGGTTACGATAAAAGACGAAGGTGACTTACAGCGTGGAGAGCGAATGCAGCGTGTCGAAGGAGCCGGGCGCCACCGTGGTGATCTGGTTGTCATAGAGCGACAGCAGCCGGACAGAGCTCAGCCCTGTGAAGCTGTCGTTGCCCACACAGCTCACCCTGTTGCTCCTCAGCATCCTGAGAAAGAAGGATCAGCATTTTTCAGCTTGGCCTGGGCAGGGACCAGGGCTGCTGGAGTGGCTGCTGGAGTGAGGCCCAAGAGGTGTGACTCCAAAGGGGCTGCTGCCAGGGAAAGGACCACCAGTGCAGTGACCCCTGTGCTGCCTGTCCCCTCACTGAAGAGACTGAGTGCAGTGTGTGTGCAGCAGGCTGGGAGGCAAGGGT